>VDFB02333199.1:0-45633 GCA_007258455.2 Sequoia sempervirens | reverse complement strand
ATAGTAGCAGTTGCTTTTTTAGAACAACTATGACAATCCTAACAATAGTGGTCTCTATTTAGATTTTTGAATGTTGAAATAGTGAGGAAAATAGTTAAAATTTTCACAAAAGTGGTGAAAAATTAAGATGACTGCAACAAATTTCTAGAAAAAAAATGGTAGAAATGATAGTAGTGGTCGTGTTTCTAGATTTTCTAATTTCTTTGATAATAGTTTGCTGGATAAGTACACAATTTTGAGATGTTTGTTTGATTTGATGTTTTAAAAATTGTGTTTGTGATATAGAAAGTGATAAAGAACATCAAACAAATTGTATAAACTACCTGTATGTTTCATTAATAAGAGGCCAAAATTCACCCATTTTTAAAATAGTAACAACATCGAGAACATTTCAAGCAATGTTATCCCTAAGGTAGATGGCCAATGGAAACACTTTTAGGCCCAAAAATTGGAAGCTCCTTCAACTTAAGGGTAGGGACACCCAAAGGGATGCATACACTTAAGTATTTTGAGAGTGGATAAATAGGGGCCTCCTGGAATGGAAGGATAACCCAAATCACCTTTCCCTAGAAAGCTACAAGTAGCTTATGTTGAGCTAGGGATTTCTGTCTCAATTCAAGGGAATTCATATGGTGAGTAAAGTATCTTTAGGGTACAGTGCACATCCCTTGCACTAAACCATGTCACCAAGTAGAATATCTCAATCAAAACGTGGGTAAAACTACTTTAACTCTTAGTCACTTCTCAAGGGACTTATACCCAACCAGTGCACAATAAGCCACTTAAGACTTTAACCACTCCTACTAAGGTCACTTATATGCAAAGGTACCTCCCTATTCTGAATGGCACCACATGGTTGAAGCTAATACCAGTTAAATCTTGGCTTTCGCGAAAATCATTTATATAGTGGCTTGAGGGAAATTTCACTTTAGGCCATCTTCGAGTTCTCCTTTTGGGATGTGTCTCTTAGGTAGGCACAATCTAAAGGTAATGCTTGAAAATAAATGATTGCAAAACCCAAAGTGCTTTTTTGTCACCCAAGATCATCAAAAGATGCAAGGGGAGAAGATACAAAATTGGTTTTCCAAGCATGGTGAACACGATATACAATTCATAATAGCTTCTTTTTAAGTCCCAAAATTTGAAGTGTCTAAAGATATCAATTCAATTTTTAGGTACACCAAATTCAAAGCATTTGAGACTTCAAGCAACCTATACAATTTCCAAATCAGAAATTTATTTGTTCAATTTTATAGCACCAAGTTGAATATTTCTAGTTGTGTTGTTCATCTTAATAACACCAACAAATGAAACTACGTTCATTTTAACAACGTCAAAATGAAAAACATTCAATTTTAGGAGCACTAAAATAAAATGTGAGATTTTCTTGTTCAGTTTTAGAAGCCCCAATTAAAATGTGAGATTTTCTTGTGCATTTTAATAGCACCAATTGATATGTGAGAGTTTCTTGTTCAGTTTTAAAAGCACTAATTGAAATGTGAAAGTTGTAGGTTTAGTTTTAAAAGCACCATTTGAAATGAGTATTAACTATAAGATGCTTTAAAATTGAAATAGACTTGGAACATTTGCCAACTCGACAATCAAATCATTAGATGTTCTCATGAAAAAATGTTCCATACTCCTACAAGGGTTGCACCAACAATGTTAGAACCTCCCAAACACAACAAACAATCAAACAATAGGGTTAGGAAAAAAAATAAAAATAGAACACTACTTATAGATTGAAACAAAATTAAAAAAAATAACATTAGATCTTAGTGTATAAGAGTGAATTTGCACCCCTTGTGTAAATACCCCTTTTGCATCCCTCCACCTTAGAAAATTAAACCCACCTAAGAAATTCCACATCACCCATTTTCCTCGCATCCACTTGGTGCCTATCTTTTGTGTCGATGGGGGAATTGGGGGAATTTTCATCGAGGAAACGAGCATGATGCACATATGTCTATGCATCACACTTCCATCCCTAACAGATTCCTACCTTTAGAGTCTGCAAGGAAGTTACGTTCTCCATTGGGCATGAAGCGTAACGCCTCTATGTCGACTAGCCAGCCCAAAAATGGCTCCTACCCTCCCATTTTGATCTTCAAATGCATCCATTTTTACATTCATTCATACTTCAATGATCTCTTGAGCATTTGAATTCATTCTCTTAGAAATTCACAACATTTTCCTTGAGCAATTGCATCCATCTTGTTGCACTTTTTCCACCATTGGAGTTGTGACTTGGTGTCCTAAGGGACTGCTTCTTCGTTGTTGTGGCAGCGTAGACCTTACCAAGTTTGCATCTTACTTTATGTGCTTGAGGGCACCTCAATTGAGAAGGTGATATTGCTTCTTGATTTACATAGCATAACGTTATTTTGATTGTTTGGTATTCCTTTCCATTATTTCCTTTGTTGCATTTTCTATCTCGTGGCTTTCTTGGCTGTCCATGGAAGTGGAAACACCAAAGCGAAGATTTTACTGAGGTAAACCCCTATACAACCCAAACATTTTTCCTCTCTTGGCTGTGTGTAGGCGTACATGTGTGTGGAGCTTGTTGGTGAGCTAGACTTTTAGTGAGTTGATCTTCATCACCCTCATTTTCTCTATCTCCTTTATCATCTTTATAATCATTTATCATACTTCATTATTCTAGTTAATTCATTAAACCTTATTTACTAGGCCATTAGTAGGTTTCTTTGAATTAGGTATTGTATTTTTCACTTTTTGGTCATACAGATGCTAGCACCCTAGAGAGATTCCAACATGTCATGTTGTCGTCCTTGACTCACACTATCATCCTAGGGCAGAGAGCTATCTAAGGTGCAATTCGGATTCCAGAAACTAGCTCATCTAGTCTCATCCAAGTATTCAAATTAGTAGAGTGACACAAGCTCTTGAGAGTGCTCTTCATTCTGTATCCTTGACCTAAACACCCACTTAGCTTGAGGTAAGCTAGGGTGACCCTCTGCTCTTGGTTGTCTATGACTTGGAGCATTGGTGTGGTTGGTCCCCCTACCTTACATACAGTAGAAGTCTCTTTCTCTGGAACAACAACGACCAAGTTAGATAATAGCGGTCAAGAAAAGTACAACCATAGACGAATTTAAGACAATAGTGGCCTTGTCAAAATCAACTTTGTTAGAAAGTTGCAATGCAAAATAAACAACAACAGTTAAAAAATCAATAGCATGCCTATTTAGTACAATAGTAGTAAAAAAAAGTACAACTGCAGTAAAAACGTGATGACAACCATGTGAATATTCTAGAACTTTTTTATTTCAATTATCAATAGAATTTCCTACAAAATACATTAGTATTTTGGAACCTGTAACTGCTCACAAAAAATTGTCAAATGATTAGTGTTAAGGACCGAGGTCCCACTAGGCATGCCAATTAATGTAAGGGGGAAATACAGTGTAAGGAAAACAACAATGAATCAAATCAAAATAAATTCAAAAAAGATTAAATTCCAAACCCATACTCATGAAATTTGAAATGTAAAGCAATGAATCCAAACAAATAAGTAACAAAGAAACTTAATGAATCTAAAACAAAACAAGGCTTACCATACTATGTCAAAGTTATATTCGTATTGATGTTGGATTGCATTGAATCAGTACAAAGCCTCCATTTTTTGTTTGCAAAAGGTTTAAATCATATTAATCGTGACCAAATATGTGTGTAAAAGCTCTCAAGAATTTGAATTTCAATTCAACATGACTTCGTTGCATAAACTCTATAGATTCTTTGATCCTCTTTTAGAAGATAGAAGGTTATATACATTTTCAGTTTTGGGATGAACAATCAAGATTTTGTTGTAAAAGATCCTAATCAACGGTTGAGAACCGTTGAGAGGAAATAGATTGGAATGATTAGTGGAATCAAATTGGATTGATTGGGGGGGTTGAAGAAATCAGGTTGAGTGGTTAGTGGGATTGAAGAATAGATTGAGTGGTTAGTGGTTTTGGGAAATAGATGAGTTAGTCCACCGATAAGAGTGAGAAATTAGTGGTAGTGATTTTCTCAATCACAAAAGGGGTGAGGATAATTAATTAATTAATATTTTGGAGATGAATGTGCAAGTCATGTTTGAATTTAATAAATAAATTTGTATTTGTTTTGTTGACTATGTTGAATGATGTCAAATAATTGATTTAATTATTCAGGTTTAGGGAGGGAAAAGTGATTTAATTAAGTTATTAAATGATGACAATTTAATTGATTTAGATGAATAGGGTATATTAGTAACATAATTAAATAGCTCACGTTAATTTAATTAACCAAGATGAATAAAGTTAGATTAGATGACGATATAGTGAATTAATTAAATAATTAAAGATTATTCATTTAATAGAGGAAAATAGGGTTAATTAGTGAAATGATGTGAAATGTGATTAGATTAATGATAATGATGTTGATAAAGGAAAAATGTTCCCAAGGATGTGTGATATGTGTTAGGTCATTGTTGATGTGTTTTTTATGCACTTCTCAACACAAGCAGTGCATAGGTGCACTACCTCTCTTGAAAGACAATCTTCCACAATCAGATTGCAGAACACTATCCCAAGGTCTCTAATGTCAGGTCTTGAAAGTGCTTGGAATATCGTAGTTGATTTATGTGATTTGCTGGAATCACAAGGCAGACTTACAGATGAGTTACAAAGCATGAGAAGTTGGGTTTGCAAATGCAGTTTCAAAGTGATGGAAGTGAATGAACAGTGGCTTTCCACTCAAAACAAGTTAAAACTCATCAAGTTCATCTGATTTAGCTTCATGGTGATGCTTTGTATCCTACTCTAACCAAGGATTAAAAGAAATAGCAAAAGGAGAAGGGTTAAGAAAGTTGTTCTAATCCTAAGCTATGAATGAATAGTAACAATGGTGGTTGCTAAAGTAGACAAACTCCCTAAACTGGGTTTTGCTTGGCCAAGAGGAACCTACAGTTACACAAAACCAGTGCAATCTTCTAAGGATTTCAGATTTTCAAATTGCACATGCACATCATGCACATGCGATTGAACTAAGTTGCAACATTGAAATCAAGAAGCCCGGGCTAACTTTACATAACAGTTTGTCATCAACAAGTGCTAAAAGTATGGGCTGAAAGTTCATCAAATACCATAATAGCAATTTCCATTATCACCTCCATTCAAGAATCTAACACCTAAACTAATATGGAAGTTGAACCATGCATACATAAAGAGCAAACTCAAAAGGAACACCCATAAATCATGCAATGCTGCTTTCTATTGCTGCAAAATGTCTTTACATCAGTTCTCCAACCCTTACAAATGAGGGGCAAGCCCCTATTTATAGTTTTCCAAAACCCAAATGAATGGCTAGGATTAATTCACAATGAGTGGCCCATATTTGATTTACATTAGGGTTTCACCTAACCCCCAATATTTAGCAATTAAAAATACATTCCTTGTCTTTTCCCTATTTTGTCATCTAGTGCTTAGGTGCTATAGCAATTTCGTCATTTAGCTGATTGCCCTTTTACTGTAGCTGAAACTACCTGAAAGTTTCCTTTCTTACTTGATGTGTTTGCAGTGTTCTTCCTTAGATCAAATGAGCCCGTCAATGATTGGCATCAATGGATTGGTCACCCCTGATTCAGGTGGATAACTCCCTTATGCTCTCTTCAAGACCACCCCCTTGAATTTTTGTCCTTGACTTCCTTGGCACAGGCCTTCTTCTAATGCTGACCCTATTGGTGGGTGCTAGGAGGAGAGGTGAACATGAAACGAATGGTGATAGGAGCTATGCGCATTCCTTGCTTAGCTTTCTCAATGGGTCTCCTTGACAGACCCGCGATAGGCCTCTTGAATCCTACATACATTGAGTGTCGTAAGTGCTTTCATACAAAAATCAAGGAAAGCGTTAGTCAAATCTTGCAAAATCCTTGTTAGATCCATCAATGCATCATCAAAAGATCATAATATTCATATTTGGAACTCATTTGGACCATAAACATTAATGTGGGCCCATGGGGGCAAGCAGCAAATAGGGGACAACAAACTGGAAGGGAAGTTCCCAGACCTCACAAAACTTAGCAAAACCAAGATTTTTCAATTATAGCACATGGGAAAAGGGGAAGGAAGAGTGCCCATAAAAACTTCCTCAATATTGGACTCATTTCGAAAAAAGTGGAAGTTCAAAACGGCCACGGAGGGGCAGAGTCCCAAAAATGGCCACGGAGGGGCCGGGCTCGAGAGGCCGGGGCGCCAAGGCTCCACGAATGTTCAAAACGGCCACGAAGGGGCCGGGCTTCGGAGGCCGGGTCGCCAGGGCTCCACGGATGTTCAAAACGACCACGGAGGGACGGAGTCCCGTAAATGGCCATGGAGGGGCCGAGCTCCAGAGGTCGGGTCGTCGGGGCTCCACGGATGTTCAAAACGGCCACAGAGGGACGAAGTCCAGGAAACGGCCACGGAGGGGCCGGGCTCTGGAGGTCGAGTCGTCGGGGCTCCACGAATGTTCAAAACGGCCACGGAGGGGCCGGGCTCCGGAGGTCGAGTTGTCGAGGCTCCACGAATGTTCAAAATGGCCACGGAGGGATGGAGTCCCAAAAACGGCCACAGAGGAGCCGAGCTTCGGAGGCTGGGTCGCCGGGGCTCCATAGATGTTCAAAACGGTCATGGAGGGACGAAGTCCCGAAAATGGCCATGGAGGGGCCGAGCTCCAAAGGCCAGATTGTTGGGGCTCCACGGATGTTCTAAAACAGCCAAAGGGGGACGAAGCTCCGAAACCACCGAAACTTAACGGAACGTTGAAAAAATTTTGGCAGTTCACTTAGGCACCCCAAACACATCCCAAATCCACCAAAAATTTGGCCCCAGAGTCAAAAATGTGGAAACCGGACCCGCAGGGGTCCACGGATGTTTCCAAAATAGCCAAAGAGGAAGGTAATTCCGGAGGGAAAGTTCTGAAACCACCAAAACTTTACGAAACATTGATGAAACTTTGGCAGATCACTTAGGTACCCCAAACACATCCCAAATCCACCAAAAAGTTGGCCCCAAAGTAAAAAATGTGGAAACCGGAGTGACAGGGGTCCACAAATGTTTCTAAACAACCAAAGAGGAAAGGAATTCCGGAGGGAAAGATCTAAAACCACCGAAACTTAATGAAACATTGGTGAAACTTTGGCAGTTCATTTAAGCACCCCAAACACATCCCAAATCCACCAAAAAGTTGGCCCCAAAGTCAAAAATGTAGAAAAAAGCAAATCAAGCGATTAGGGACCAAGTCAGCAAAAACAAGACAATGGGCAGAAAAGGGACGGGGGACTTCATTTCTCCGTAGATTTGAATACCCTAAGTAGGTGAATTTGGTAAGGGGAATTTGATCGTTTGAAGGCACATGACCAATTTGGGCTTGGAAAATGGGGCACGCAAAACAAGACAGGAGCAAAGCAACCTGTCGGGAGCGAAAAAAAGGGGGTCCCTGCCTACGGTGGGGCGTGTGTGCAAAACATGCACAACAGTTATTTTTACATATCTACAAATTTTTCTTTGAAACTCTGTCAGAACTAGCAAGGGAAAATGAGATTGGTTTGTGCTTTTTTTTTACCAAGTCCCTTGGATTTGCAAGCTACTTGATAATCTCTTCCTACTAGCTCTACAAAGTGAAGAATCTATCGTGCAAGTCCACTATGGTAGTCCAGGTCTTATCATCTCTATCTAGTGCTAGATCATAAGATTTTGATGCATTATCTATCTGAGACTCAATCAAGTCCATTTCATCTTTTATCCATTGTGTGGCATCCGACCACTTCATGCAATAAAAAACAGTGATTTTGCACCTTCCTCTTATGTTAGCACTTCCTTCAAGAATTTTTCAACTTTTGTATGTGTAGATGCATATTTTTCTATAATATCCATTAGCCTTTTCTCTTTGATTCTTGACTCAGCCTCTGTTTTTTCTTGTCTTTTCAATCCAGAGGCGTATTCCTTAAAGGAATCAAATAGAAATTTGAAATTTTCCACTACAGGTAAAGATGTATCAACATTAGTTTCTGGAATGATCTCTTATAATTATTTAATAGCTTCATCTATTAATTCACTACTCTTTCGATATGTTTCAATGATTTATTTTCTTGCAGATGTACTAAACACATCACTTTGCTCTAATTTGTGTATAGGAGGTATATTGTCTAAATCAACACTACCCTGCTACATGGGAAACTACAACAATTGGGGGGAAACAACTGATTGAAATTTTAACTATTTGGATAACAAACCTTCTAAAGGATTACCAGAGGATGATTCATTGGAGGGCTTAGGTAAATCCTCAGACTTGTCTACTTTTTCATTCTTTCCAGTATCAAAAACTTCTTCTACCTTTTCTTATTTTTCACCAGAGATCTTGTCTTTATCTTTGTCTTCATCTCCTTCATCCTTGTCCTTCTCTCCTTGCTCATTATCTTCATTTTTATCTCCTTGTCCTTCGTTCTCACCATCATTCTCATGTCTTTGCTCATCGACTGTATCATGCTTCTCACCTTCACCAATGTTCTATTTAGTATCTACTGGAGGAATAGGTGTCTCTAGGTGGCCTTGATCTGTAGTCACCTAAGTTATCAGAGGAATAGAAGTTTCATCCTTTGCAGTTTCCTCTTCAGTCCCAACAACATCCTCATCTTTAGCAATTTCTTGCATTGGTTGATCTGTATCTAGAGGAATATTATCAAGTGTAGACACTAAAAATTGTCCCAGGCTTGCAATTTCTAAATTCTCCATCATTTCCCCTTTTGTCTTTGATAATTAAATAATTTTAATTATTTAATTAATTCATTTCTATCTTTATTCTTCCTTAATTAATTAAATAAATTTTATTTATTTAATTATGTCACTAAATAAGTGCCCTTCTTTCTAAAATTAAATAAATTCTTATTTATTTAATTTTTATCCACTTTCCACTATAATTAAATAATTATTTTTAATTATTTAATTATTCATTAACTTTTTTTCTCCTAAATTAAGTAAATTTTATTTATTTAATTTGGTTTACTCTCTTGAATTTTGAATTAAATCATTATTTAATTCAAAAAGATTCCTTTTGTCACATTCCTCTATAATTAAATAATTATTTTAATTATTTAATTATTCATTGGCCACCTAAATTAAATAATTTAATTTCTCCTATCACCTCTTTATCCGTGCCAATCTTATCTTCCACATCAAATCTTATCTCTTGACATCTCATTTAATCCTAGCCCTTGATTAAATTATCTCATAATTCAATCTCAACCCTTCTTCTTTATCATTCGCCCTAATTTTGCCCTAACCCTAGTCCATACTTCAACTTTCAATCTTGGCCATTGATTAAGACATCTTATTGGTAATAATCTCAACCATTCATTTCAATTATTTTCTATAAGACCCTTACCTTGTCATTTTGAATCTACATATTATTACAGTGTGTTAGTAGTGTGAGACGACAATCTTATTATCTTGCTAGTCGCGTCTGACGTATTGCACCTCAATGGAAATTGTAGCATTCAAGCAAGTGAAGTGTAATGAGGTGAATCAATGGTGGCATGAAGATTTGGTAATATTGTTTTATGCTTTATGTCTTTATGCTCATTTGTGCTTCATTGTTTATTAGGGTTTGATTTATATGCTTTATTGCATTAACCTTAATATTTCATCCCTAATTACATTGGTGAACTTGACGTGAACCCCCTAACTGATTTTTAGCTCAATATTTTGAAAATTTTGAAGAATTTTGGAGTTAGATCCCTTTTTTTGCAGGTTTTACATCATTTTGGGATGAAACCCTTGTTTTCAAAGATTCAACCATATCTCTCAAATAGTTACATATTTTATCACAAAATGTAATTTGCAGGTTGGGGACAATATCAAGAGCTTCTAGTCCAAAAATGAAAAATTTTAGAGCTTTTTTTAATTTTTTATAATTTTTTTGTTATTTTTCATGAAAAATCAATTTTGAGAGAAAAATATCGAATTGTTTGGATAATTTTACATTTCTAGAAATCTATCTGAATTTCAATAGGGGTCTGTTCTTCATGTTTTAAATTTGGATGAAAAATAATTAGTCAAAAAATAGATCTTTCAAAATTAGGGTTTTACAAAAAATTGCTTATATCTCACAAACGAAAGTAGATCTTTTCACAAAAAAACTTCTAAAGATTTGGGATGATCTCAGGCATCTTCAGTCAAAAAATCAAAAAAATTGGACCTATTTTGAATTTTTTATAATTTTATAATTATTTTTCATAAAAAAATAATTTTGGATGCAAAACAACAAATTTTTGGATTTCTTTACATTTATGGAAAGCTCTTGAAATTTCAACAAGGGTATATTCTTTGTATTTTTATTTTTGATGCAGAAAACATTTCCAATCAGTTGTTTGACTAGCCCCTCTAATATTAGTGATCAATTATCTTGTTAGGGGTTTTTGCTTTGTTGTTGGTTTTGTGGTGTGCAAAAAAAAGCCTTCAAAGGAAAAATTGGATAGAGTGGACAAAAAATTTGGAGCTACAAAAATTCTAGGTGCACACATTCCATCTTTCATCTCTTAATCATTACTTGTCAACACACTTTAATTTGGGGCTTAAAATGAACATCTTGTTTGCAATCACACTTTGAAATTGGGCTTAAAAAGAACCATTGTCTTCCATCACACATTTTGGTTTTGGGTTAAAAAGAACAAGTGATTCCATTGTTTTCTTACACACATTTCATTTCTAAAGGGAAATTAACAACTGCGAGTGTGAATCAAGTGTGTGTCCTCCAAAACACCTCACTTGGTTTGCTTTTGTCATACCCTTCTTAGGAGGCCTGCTTGGAGCACACACCCCTCCAAGGGAGGGATGACCTCAATTGAGTGTGAATCCAAAGACACACTCCTTTGGGAGTTGAAATATTGTCACTCTTGGCTAAGCCCCAAAGAACTTTATACTTTTGGGAAGTGAAGGCGAAGGGTGGGTTACCCCTTTCTCCCAGCTGTGTGGTAGGATTTTTCTTTCAAATCATCCCTAGTCAACCTCGTGCATCCTAGCTTAAGACCATTGGCGAATCTCCCCACTTGAATAATTGCTAGGATTGTTCTTGTGCTTGGAAGTTTCTTCTTATCATAATATTTGTATTACATCTTGTATCAAATCTTGTCTTGCGTGTGTGAATGTGTATTTAACATTGAAATCTTAATCAAGAGAGAAAAATCAAAAATCAAAATAAAAATAAAAAATAAAAATAAAAAATCCAAAAACATTAGAAACATTTCCAAAACAAACAAATCTAGTTGTCCTCCAAGTCAAGTTATCTACATTATCTCCAAGTCAAACTTCTAATCCTCATTTTCATCCTAGCCTTTGCATTGTCATTTAGACCTCACCACCATGTCTGTAATTTACCTTGATATGCTTGCTAGTCAAATTGAATACCAATTGCTTCGTAATAGACAATACCAACAAGCCATAGACTTCAAAAGACAATTCATCCAATCCAAATACAAATTCCTTTCCTACCAACAATCCATAAGTCCTATTCATTCAACCATCTACCCTCACTATCAAAAGTCCCTTAGCCCCATTCATTCCATTAATACACAACCAATGACCACTTATTATCCTTATCCTAACCTTGACAAGGGAAACCAACCATCCACTAATCCCTTACAAGTCTCCATGTCCAATCCTAGTCCTTCCTCTACTAACCCCTTCCAGGTCTCCATGTACTATCCTAGTCATTCATCCACTAATCCTTTTCAATCCACTCCATCCCAACACACATTTAGTCATGCAAATTCTATCCTTGTCCAACGTCACATTCCATTGCCTAAATTTGAAGATACATGTCAAGATGAAAACCCAAGGCATGACATCATAGCTTCACCTTCATATCAAGTTCAAAGTAGCCCATCCCATGACCCCATCCTTAAATCCATTCAAGAAGTCCTAAATAACAATGGCATCCAAAATACACCTATCCTTGATTCCATTCCTAGTCATGCCATCCAAGACAATCCCATCTTTGACCAAGACACTACCATTGATCAAGAAACCCAAAACAATCCACTCATCGACCTTCATGCCATTCATGATAAAATATTTGAAGTTGATCCTATCCAAGTACCAAACACATCCATTTCCCAAATGAGACACTTGCCTCCATGGGACACAGATAATCTTCCTCTAAAACAAGAGTCTCCTACTCTGGACATATTTGCAAACGATCAAGCTATAGTTGAATTCACTGGACTTTATGACAATGACCATAAAGACGACTTCAACATTGACTTGGAAGCACCAGTAGAATCATCTGAATCTGACATGTCACAAAATCAAACGAAATATGTCCAACATGTCAATGAAGCTATGACATCTTATCAACTAGGATCATCTGTCTTTGTTAGACCATGATTTCTCGCAGATGAGAAGATTCCAAGTAACAGTTTCCACATATAGAATGATGGGTTAGCATCTTGCTTCTAAAATGATAAATACCCCATCGCAAGTAGAATCTGTCAGAACATGCAATATCAAGGAAAAGGACTAGGCATATACGAGTAAGGCATTCAAGAACCAATATAATTTCATGAAAATCCTAGACATCAAGGTCTTGGCTATTCCCCAGTCAGAGAATCTAATGATGTTAGTGGTACCTCATTGATATTGAGGGAAACTTTATCTGGTACAAGCATCAAAATAGGGGCCATGAGTAATCCTTGTCATAAGATTGTTGCCAACACTCCTTCCATCCATGCCATAAACCGTCATTCCCAATGTCCTAAACCTTCCATTTGGAACCAACAAAAACAAAAGTATTACAAGTATAAAGTTCAAAATCAAATGTCAAAGACCATTGAATCAAACAAAAATCCAAGTGGACAAATGAAGTTAAAATGGATCCCAAAGAAAAATCAATCAAGTAAAGAAAATACATCAAATCCAAGAGTCAATCAAAATGTGGAGCCACAAGAAAAGAGGACTCCTACATATAATAAATGTCCACCTCCTTCAAAATGGTCATCAAGCAAGGCATCTAAAAGTGTTGGTTCCAAACGCTATCCCAATCAAAATTCCAAACTCTGTCACCCACCCTCCCAAGTTTGGAAAATAAAAAGTGATTCATCCAAACGTCTAGACAACTCTTCCACATCTACCATCAAAAGTCATAATCCTACATTTTTCCTAAAGTCCAAAAATCCCATGTCACAAATCCATCACATCATGGCAACAACTCTATATCACAAGGACTCTCATGACACTCTATCGCAATGTGTGTATTTTGACAAGGCCAACTCTAGTATCAAAAAAGACAACAATGACATTAATCAGTTGTATGCAAGCGCTATGATCTTGACAAGAGGACTACTTCAAAAAGGTCATTATTGGCATATCATGGCACCAGTCTCTACATCAACACCTTTAATGGATTCAGGATATTTAGTAATCAACTAAAATGTCAATGCCATTCAGAAATATCAAAAATAGAAAAAAATTGAAAAAAAAAATAGTAAAGAGAAAAATTTCGTCCAATAGTGAAAACTATTTTATGGCGCTTTGGATAAGTACCATGATAAAACCTGACAAACAGGTGTCATGTGTAAGGACACTTATCTATGTGGACCATTACACTTGGGGGCAAGTCGTTTCATCTCCCATACTCTTCCCATGACATTTCCTTATAACATTTTCATTTATCCATCTAAGCATTGGCCTTTCCATCCTTTGATCTTGATAACGACTAGTGTACAAACATAAATCATGCTTTGGGAAACCTCTGACATGTCTATCCTGTGGTCATATACTCATCATGAAACATAATGTCATTGCCTTTATAGCATTATCTGGACCTATATTATTCCTATGTGACATAGTCCTTGAAAGATCATATGACAATTCCTCCAGTCTCATGTCCCCTATCTTTTATCAAAGTCCACCTATCATCCTTTCATGTATGTCACCTATCTTGGTTTTTCCTTGTCAAATGGTCTAAGGATACTCCATCATGGCATTCAGTCTTGAAAAGATGTCATTCCAAATGTAACCTCCCATGCCAAACAATGTCATCGTCATCATCATCCCCTGTCAATTGATATTCAACTTGACTAGGGGAAAAATAATGTTTGTCCTCGACATCATTCACATGCATAAAATGTCAAAAAGCCAAAAAAATCATAAAGTGTCAAAAAACCAAAAAAATTATAAAATTTCAAAAAGTAAAAAAAATCATAAAATGTCAAAAATCCAAAAAAATCAAAACATTTCAAAAATCCAAAAATCATAAATTTTCAAAAAATATTAAAAATCATAAAACTTTCAAAAATCCAAAAAAAATCAAAACATTTAAAAAATCCAATTTTTTTTCTTCCGAAAAACACAAAAAAATCCAAATAACTCTCAAAAATCCCAAAATCATGTGTCAACATTCGTCACATCAGTCAAATAAGGAAAACATAGTTGCATTGGTCAAATAAGTCAGACAATGTCCATCTCGTCAAACATTAGGTCACATTAGTCAAATAAGTCAGACAATGTCAATCTCCTCACACAAAGTCAGCTTTTGTCAGACATAGTCACACTCAAACACAAGACATTCATCAAAACATCTGCATTCAAATCGTGATCCAATAGACATTATATTCCAATCGGTCATTAAGTCAAACTTAGACAACATAGTCTAGTCAGTCAAATTGCCAAAACAATGTCAATCTCGTCACTCTTTGGTCCTCTCCAAGATGTGTCCTTGGACTTGGACCTCGTCAAAATGTCATTTGTGTTTTCAGGATGTATCCTTTCTAACCTAAGACATTGTCAAACTGTCAAACTGTCATGCAAACAATCTTTGGAAAACACATTGAATGGCTATTGATTTTTCTGGTCTATTTTATCTCTTGGTCATGTTACTAGCTACCTCAAGGATGTCCCATGAAGGATTTATAGGTGCGATGACGTCCCATGACCTATTTTGTTTTTTTTAACTATTGTTTGTGGATTGTCTTGGCAAAAATACTGGGGCAACTTGGCCCTTAGTATGAGCTAGGTATGACAAAAGCGAACCAAGTTAGGTGTTTTGAAGGACACACACACTTAATTCACACTCGCAGTGATTAATTTCCCTTTAGAAAATTGAAATGTATGTAAGCAAAAAATGGAAACACTTGTTCTTTTTAACCTAAAGTCAAAATGTGTGATGAAAGACAATGGTTCTTTTTAAGCCCAATTTTAAAGTGTGATTGCAAACAAGATGTTTGTTTTAAGCCCTAAAATTCAAATGTGTGATCAAACAAGTTGTTCTTTTTAAGCCTCAAATTGAAGTGTGTTAACAAGCAATGATTAGAGATGAAAGATGGAATGTGTGCACCTAGAATTTCTTTAGCTCCAAATTTTTGTCCACTTGATCCAATTTGTCCTTTGAAGTGTTTATTTTTCTGCACATTCACAAAACCAACAACAAAGCCAAAACCCTAACAAGATAATTAATCACTAATATTAGAGGGTTAGCTAGTCAAGACAAATTTGATTTTTGGAAATTTTTTCTACATCAAAAATAAAAATACAAAGAATAGAACCTTACTAAAATTTCCCAAGCTTTCCAAAAATGTAAAGAAATTTGAAAAATTTGCTGTTTTGCACCCAACATTATTTTTTTATGAAAAATCATAATTTTTTTTATAAAATATTCAAAATAGGTCCAAAAATTCTAATTTTTTTTACTGAAGGCATCTAACATCATCCCAAATCTGCAGATTTTTTTTTGTGAAAATATCTACAGCCCTTTGTGAGATATAAGCAAATCTTTGTAAAACCTTAATTTTCGAAGATCTATTTTTTGTCTAATTATTTTTTATCCAAATTTAAAACATAAAGAATAGACCCTTATTGAAATTTAGAGAGATTTCTAGAAATATAAATAAATCCAAAAAATTCTCTAATTTTCTCTCAAAATTATTTTTTTATGAAAAATAACAAAAAAATAAAATAAAATTAAAAACAGGTCCAAAAAATCTGATTTTTAGACTGGAAGCTCGTGATATTTTCCTCAACCTATTAATTTTTTTTTGTGAGAAAATATGTAGCCATTTGAAAGTTATGGTTAAATATTTGAAAACTAGGGTTTTGTCCCAAAATGATCCAAATGTCTGCATTCAAATTGCGATCCAATAGACATTATATTCCAATCGGTCATTAAGTTAAACTCAGACAACATAGTCGAGACAGTCATCTAATCACATTAGTCAAATTGCCAAAACAATGTCAATCTCATCACTCTTTGGTCCTCTCCAAGATGTGTCCTTCTTGGACTTGGACCTCGTCAAAATGTCATTTGCCTTTTCAGGATGTGTCCTTCCTAATCTAAGACACCGTTAAATTGTCAAACCGTCAAATTGTCGAACTGTCAAACCGTCATGCAAACAATCTTTGGCAAACACATTGAATGGTTGATTTTTTGGGTCTATTTTGTCTTATCTTTTGTTTATTTTGTCTACTTTTGCTAGTCTATTTTGTCTCTTGGTCATGTTACTAGCTACCTCGAGGATGTCCCATGAAGGATTTAGAGGTGCGATGATGTCCCATGACATTCCTCTATAATTAAATAATTATTTTAATTATTTAATTATTCATTGGCCACCTAAATTAAATAATTTTTATTATTTAATTTCTCCTATCTCCTCTTTATTTGTGCCAATCTTATCTTCCACATCAAATCCTATCTTTTGACATCTCATTTAATCCTAGCCCTTGATTGAATTATCTCATAATTCAATCTCAACCCTTCATCTTTAACATTTTCCCTAATTTAACCCTAAACCTATTTCATACAACTTTCAATCTTGGCCATTGATTAAGACATCTTATTGACATCCAATTTCAACCATTCATTCAAATTTGTCTTTTCTATAAAAGACCTTACCCTTGTCATTTTCATTATCTACACATATCCAATTTGTCCTTTGAAGTGTTTTTTTTTGCATATTCACAAAACCAACAACAAAGCCAAAACCCTAACAAGATAATTGATAACTAATATTAGAGGGTTAGCTAGTCAAGACAAATATGAGTTTTGAAAATATTTTTTTCCTCAAAAATAAAAACACAGAGAATAGAACCTTAATGAAATTTCCAGAGCTTTCCAAAAATGTAAAGAAATCTAAAAAATTCGCTGTTTTGCACTCAAAATTATATTTTTATGAAAAATCATAAAAATTATAAAATATTCAAAATAGGTCCAAAAATTAAATGACAAAGTGGGTTCGAGGTACTCACTGGCGGGTCTGCCTCCTCTGGCCATCAAAATGTGCTAACAATATAGCCGTGGTGCTCTGTGACTAGGATCACAATCCTCATGTCTGCTCTCCTCGCTCTGGGCTCTCCAAATTTACTATAGTGAATGTGAAAATGAATTGACTTTTACCCTATTTTCAACCTATTTATAGGGTCAAAATGAGAATTTTCAAACTTTTTATTATTGGAGGCTCTTTTGACCACCTTTGACATGCCTGTTGACCACTTAAACATGTCGAAATCCGAAACTGCTTGCACTGTTGCTTTTCTGGTTAACTTGTCGGGACACTTTACAAAATTTTCTATCGTTGGACCAAAATTTGAAAAATTTCCCAAGGGGGCATAGATACACCATACCTTCACTGGGGCATGTTTTTTGACTCAATTTTCTTTGTCACAATGCGATAGGTTGCATTGTATCAAAGAGGGGAAAAATGTAGATACATAAAAATGACCTAGGCCTGCAAGCTCTATTGTCGCCATCTTCTTCTTAACATAATTAAAATATTTTAATTATGTCCTTGGTCCATTTTTGACTATTAATTAAATAATTCATAATTATTTAATTAATTCATGTCTTTATTCTTCTTGATTATTTAAATAAATAAATTTTATTTATTTATTTAAATACGCCACTAATTGTCTAAAGTCTTTCTTATTTACTTATCCTTATCACTTAATTCTTCTTGATTATTTAAATAAGTAAATTTTATTTATTTATTTAAATACGTCATTAATGTCTAATGTCTTCTCATAATTAAATAAATTTCTTAATTTATTTAATTATTAGTCACCTTCTCCATTTCATTCCTAATTAAATAATTATCCCTAATTATTTAATTGTCTTATTTGACTTTTCCTCTAAATTTAAATAAAATCATTTATTTAAATTGTCCCACTTTCTAATTTCTCTCCAAGTAAATAATTTAATTTAATTATTTACTATTACATGGTCCCACTCTTTTGAATTAAATTAATCTCTTTTTCTGTGCCAATCTTATCTTCTTGTCACATGCATTGTCAACCCTTGATTTGATTTTCTCAAATTGAATTTTGTCCACTCATTTCAAATTTAGCCTAATGTTTCCCTAACCCTAATTGTGGGTTGTCATGTTGAATCTTATCCGTTGATTCTAGGGCATTTCTCAATTTTCAATCTTGGCCATTCATTCAAAATTGCATTTTCTATAAAATGACAATTTTGCTCTCATTTTGTGACCTCATGCTATCTACATCTCATGCAATCTTGTCTTAAGCACTCTTGACATCTTAGCATTTTGGCATTTTGGCATATTTTAGTCACAGATCATAGTTGCTTACTAGTTGCATAGTATTGCATTTCATATCAAATCCTTCAACATTTTGCTTTGGTCTTGGCATAGTCATAGATTGCTCACTCAAAATCTGAGGGAAAACTTAATATTTCAACAAATAGAGAAGGTGTAATGGAGGTCAATCATGGAGGTTGAAGACTTAAGGCGATATATTTCTTGTTTTCATATTATTTCCTCCTTTGTGCTTCATTATTACTTTGGGTTTTGATTTATTTAGCTACTAATTTGCTAACCTAAGAATTTCCCTTAGTTACACCATAAAATGAGTATCAATTTTCAAAAATGTAAGAGATGAACCTCTAATTCTTTTGGATTGATCTAATCTTTAGGTACAAAAAAGAAAGTCTACGAAAATGAGGATCAAAAGGATGATGATGGTGAAAGGTGGAGGATTGAAGGATGATTGAACTTTTAGGAAACCTTGAGGGGGATGCTAAACCTTAGGACTTTGGATTTGATGTTTTGATGTTTTGATGTATTGATTTTGATTTTGATTTGGGGTAATGAACTCATACACTCTAGGAGGTTGGATGTTGTCCTAGAGTGAACTTGTCCACAAGATGATAATTTGACTAAGTGTGCAAAGAAGGATTCATCTATACACACATAGTCAAACAAGATGATTTGGATTTGTTTTGATTTTTGATTTTAAGAGGATATGTCCAAAGTTTAGCATGAAGGATTGTTTCAAGATTGAAAAGAGTTTGTTTTTGAGGTGAATTTGGATTTGAGGTTTGAAGGATGGATGAAAGTTTGATTTTGATCCTAAGAGACTTAGAAATACTTTTGTTTACTAGACCAAGGTGTTGAAGAACATGCTAGTACTTCCTATGTGAGATATTCAAACCTTTGAAAGAGACTTGGATTTTGACAATAGTAAAATGAATACAAATTTGGATTGTTCCTTGATGCCCGTTTGTAAAAGTTGAAGGTCAATCTTTCTCTATACTCGTAAAGCATAGACAACCTTTTCTTGCGAGTTCTTTGACTAAGACCTTTGGTCTTTAGTTTTCAAATCTTCATCTTTCAGGAAATCATTTGAAAGAAAACATGTGTGAGGTTCAATTGTTTCTTAGCTTTGCTTAATGACTTCCTTTTACCACAAACAATTCTTGATTAGGTTTTCAAATTGAATGTCCAATGTCCCAATTTCTTCTCATCCCACAAGGTCCATAATGTGGAAATCAAGGAAATTAAGGCAAAGGTTCCCTATTGTTGACTTTAGTGAGAAAATTGAGATGTAAATTCAAATGCTTAGAAACCTCTAAGGATAGAATCCCTAGGGAAAGCAATAACACTTGAATTTTGTCAAAGATATTTTCTTTCTAAAGGGTTTGAAATTTTGATGATTATGTTGAATGTTTGTTTTCCAATGTTTAAGATCAAACAAAGTGTTTTGATTCCAAGAACATGCACAACCCTATAGATATTGAGACAATATTTGTTGAATCCCCACTTGGATAAATCCAGCTACGCCTACTTTTAGCGAATAATTAGATGCTTGACCACATAGGATCCCCCTTACAGTGCACTCGCTTCTTGGGTCAGCCAAGCATCATTACCCATGAAAATACCATGGCATACTTCTCATCTCTACTAAAAAACATAAAAATGTGGGGCGACTTCAGAACGGCCGTTCTTTCACCAAAAAATAGTTTAAGGATTTTGGTCTTTTAGAAAAAAAGTTTTAATATAGACATTTTGTTCGTGGGGGATCATCCATGCGGCAAGAGACCATTGCTTCCCTTCTTGTTGGAACAATCCTCGTGATACTTGAACTTTCCTCAAGTACCCACACTTATATACCAGTTGGAAGTTGCTTGGCTTTAGCATGTTTCCGGGTGGGTCATTCCCTTGGGTGATTACTTTTTTCCCACAAGGCAGGCCCTCTAAAGATAGACAAAAGCGAGCAAATACATCCGTAGTTTGATCAATCTTCGTTGAGAAACAAAAAGAGAACACACGCGATATACCTAACTCACACTCGCAAGATTTGTTCAATTTTTTAGAATCCAAATTGAAGTGTGGAGGCAATCATTTACACAACACAATATCACAAAAATCCTTTTGATTTTCAAGATCACTGTGAGGCGCGAGAGAAGCGCATACGTCTTTTAGATGATATTATTTTGGGTAAGTGATTACAAAATATAGATTCACATGTTCATTTTAAACCTTCAAAGCAAAAGTTGGATTCTTTTTAAAGCACCAAAAGGAAAAGTGAGAGTTACTTGTTTAATTTTTAACCTTAAACAAAATCTAGTGAGTTTGCCTAAAGTTCTTTTTAATCCTTTTGTCTTTGTTCTTTTTAAACCCAAATTGAAATTAGTGAGTCCTAAAGAGCTTGAAGAAACTAAATCCTTAGATTTGGAATTATAATTGCTTCCAAAAGTGTTTAAAGACACTTGATACAATAGAGAAATGATGTTATAATTCTAACTTCTCCTTGCTCTTTCCTTGCTTCTATGTGCAAAAACTGATTAGTCCTTTGAACACAAAGATAAAAAATAGGTTAAATAGCTCAAAATGATCAAAATCAAAAAGGAACATGTCAAAATAAACTAAATTTTAGCCTTTTACTCCACCCTAGCGGCATAGTTTGCGGGTGCGGCGCTGTATGACACCATTGGATTGACAAGCAACGCTATATGCTGCTAGACTGACAAGCGGTGGATTGTAGAAATCCAAACATCGCGATTGCGACACTATTTCAATCAACGACGTAGTTTGGAATTTGGCATTTGGTCAATAGGAGAAATGGTCAAGCGTCCCAGTTTATAAATTTGAATTTATGGGTGGGAACACACAACGACGGAGTTTGGAGTTTTTCAGCGTTGTTGTACGGCACCGCTAGAAGGCTAGCGTCGCTGTATGGCACCGCTGGACTGATAGCGGCAAAGTTTCCTATAGGCACTCAAAATGTCAAGAAAACTACAAAATTTCTCAAAAAAACATGTTGAAATATTTTGATTCGCCCTCCTTCTAGCGCCAAAATGTGAACCCCAATCCTAGACCTGCACAAACACAAAGAGCAAACACAATGTTAGTCACATATGCAAGTTAGAACTAAGATTCCCCATGCGATTCATCTACAATGCTCAAAATAGGAAATAGATGAAGAACACACAAAGAAAAACTATTAAATCCTATGAGAGCATGCAAACTCTCAATACCATGGGGGAATTGGTGCAATTTTGATGTGGAAAATGACCCTTTCCCAACTTATTTGCAAGCTTGATTAAGATTGATCCACTTGATGATGATGAATAATGTGCTTCCTTGATGAAATCTACAATAACCTAGCTATGATGATGGAAAAATGCCATGAAAATAGATGAATTTGCTCTAAATATGAAGTTAGTAACTTTGCTCTAAGTTGTGGATCCAAAATGAGAAGAAGAGCCTTCTATTTATAGAAGAACAAGATGGAAGAATGAAAAAAATGGAGGAATGTGGGATCATTAATATCCAATGGCCAAGTGCCACTTGTCAAGATGTGAATGGAGGAAGGTTGAACACATTTTGATGAATGTGTACAATAAATGATATTAGGTGGAATTTCAAATTTATGAAATGACATGTTGGAGGGAGAAAGGAATGAATTAAATGCCACTTGGCTCAATGCACAAGGAAATGTAAGAGGAAATGAATTCCTTGTTGGAAGGACAAATCCATTTGGAAGGATTTTCAAATTTAGAGGAATATTCCCTTTTGATGCCATGTTGAAAGTAATTAGAAGATTTATTAAATCAAAAGAAATGATTTATTGAGCAAGTGGCAAATTCTAGAGAATTTAGGGGATTAAGATTAATTTAATCAAGATTTGATTAAATTAAAAGGAGATTAGTTGATGTGACAATTTGATTTATATTTTTGGATTGATTTAAATCAAAGTTGAGAGGAATATGAATTTAGACTTAATTAAATAAAGATTTTGATTTATTCAATTAAAAAGGGATGATATTAGGTTAAATTAAATAAGGTTTAATTTATTTAACTTAATAGAAATGACTTTAGAGATTTAATTAAATAAAATGGATTATTTAATTAAATAGAGATTAGAGGATTAACTAAATAAGATTGATTTATTTAATTAACATGAGATAACAACTTAATTAGATAAATTTGATTTATTTAATCAAGGGACGAAAGGTGATGAATTTAATCAAATAAGGCTTATTCCATTAAATGATTAGCAAAGGGGATGATTCAGGACAAAGTGGTGTTAGTAATCAAGATCAAGTGTGATTGATACATTTTCTATGTCTACAAGGAGTAGTTGGAATTGTCGTCTTATTATCTCAAAATATGTTTTGGTTGCACTATAATATGTCCGCCTATTTGTTTCGAAGCAATTCTATTTTATCCTCGTTTATTTGGCAATTGTTTTGGATGTTTGATGTTTCACTATACATTTCCCAATGAAGATTTGTATATGGGGCAGTGGGTTGTGTGTGGAAGATTAAGTTAAAATTTAGGATTTGGAGAAGGGAAATGCATTGTAATTTCTTACTTATTATGGATTGTTGTTAATTTGCAGGTCCGTTCTATATTTGTATATCAGTGAGATCATATGCCAGGTTTGTGCTTTTCTTCTTTGAAACATCAATTAACACTTTAAGGTGCTAGTGTTTATAATCTATTTGGTTTAATTTGAAATGACATTTCTTAGGGCCTTGATGTTTCACTATACATTTCCCAGTGAAGATTTGTATATGGGGCAGTGGGTTGTGTGTGGAAGATTAAGTTAAAATTTAGGATCTGGAGAAGGGAAATGCATTGTAATTTCTTACTTATTATGGATTGTTGTTAATTTGTAGGTCCGTTCTATATTTGTATATCAATGAGATCATATGCCAAGTTTGTGCTTTTCTTCTTTGACACATCAATTAACACTTTAAGGTGCTAGTGTTTATAATCTATTTGGTTTAATTTAAAATGACATTTCTTAGGGCCCTGATGTTTCACTATACACATATCCCAATGAAGATTGTATATGGGGCAGTGGGTTGTGTGTGGAGATTAAGTTAAAATTTAGAGGTCTGGAGAGGAAATGCATTGTAATTTCTTACTTATTATGGATTGTTGTTAATTTGGTGGTTCTATATTTGTATATCAGTGAGATCATATGCCAAGTTTGTGCTTTTCTTCTTTGACACATCAATTAACACTTTAGGTGCTAGTGTTTATAATCTATTTGGTTTAATTTGAAATGACATTTCTTAGGGCCTTGATTTATGAATCTTGACAATTTGAGGTTACAATTTCCACTTGACGAATGGAAGATTATCCCCTTGAAAACAACAATTTCCTTGGCTGTAACCTAGAGTGTCATAGAAACTGGCATACTACATATTGTAAGTAATTGGAGTTTTTGTAGTGTACATTATATCAAAAGCTTCAAAATACAACTCACAAAAATTAGAAATGAGTTATAAAAAAAACTTATTGTCAAGTACTATTACCAGATTTTCACCTATGGCTCAATCAAGTAGAGCCCATTGATATTTAAAAGAAAATGGTACATTTTCTATCTCCCTTACATTGCATTCATGTGTACAAATGAAATAACTTAAAAGATTACAAAAATTTAAATCATTGCATTTATACAGATGCATGAAACATAAGAAAGATTTTTACAAATCTTCATTAAAGAAGTAATCTTTATTGAATGTGAATGTAAAAAATGTTCATTTGACTCACACAAGCCGTGAGTTTAACTTTTTCTTATTCAATACAAATCAAGATAGACATATACATGAATAAGTAAATGAAGGGAAGGAATGTACATGTAGGGAGGGTAACTAGTCATTGCCTGAGAATGACTAGCTCTGTTGTATCTTCTTGTCCGGCTGCCGCCCGAGTTGTCTTGACCTTCCTAGCTCCTTGGTACTCCTAATTCTTGCATTAAGTCATATCAATGTGTTAGATTAGTGCTCTAAGCAATGAAAGGTTACATACCATACATGATCATTTACCCATGCATGTATAAATTGGTCCTGATGTGCATTAAACAAGTTATGTGTGCATTTTAAGTGTCCCAGGAAACCATTGGAATTATCAAACACACCTAAAATACACATATATATATTTTTAACTTGTTTGCTTCATATGAGCTACAGGTGTAATCATGTCTTTGTTTTGATCAATTACAAAATGAGTGGTGGAAATGTGGCTCCCACAAGGGTTGAGCCCAACTCATAGCAATGATTACATTATCTTAATCTATGCATAGTCTTTTATGAATATTCTAAGTGCACATGGAATTACATTGCAAAACAGTTGATATCAATTATGATTACTTCATAATCATAATGCAAAAGAGTATACAATGTTAAGAATCTTTAACAACTACTTTTAAGAGTACAACCACAGTTCTATTGAAGTAGAGAGGAATCCATTTAATGTGAACAAGCATATTTTTGGTAAAGTTCATATATTTCAGGATTTTCTATGTGTAGAGAAGGCAAGGTGTGTAATTTGAAACAATGATTATCTCACAAAAGGAGGCAACATGCTATCCTTTAAAACAATGTCAAGAATTCAGGGGTAGATCATCTCTAGTATGTTTGGGTCATGATTGACTTTTTTGTATTGAAGAAATTTCAGTTTTCACGATGGTCATATACCAAAATACAATCCCAGTTCACATGGTAATGCTGTGGAAAAGACTAGCAATAAAGCTTCAGTGACATGAATAATAGTATCATCAGTTAATTAAAGCATGTTGTATTTGCCATCCCAAGAACAATGCACATTGGGGAAAATGAGTAACTAAGCGAATTGCTAATCATCATTATATGAAGCAACGAAAGCATGGTTTATGTTCATGTACTAAAGGCAGGGACCATTTTTTTGTTCTCAGAATAGAGCATTTGCAAAATGGAAAAATCCAG
Organism: Sequoia sempervirens; assembly: GCA_007258455.2. NCBI lineage: Eukaryota > Viridiplantae > Streptophyta > Pinopsida > Cupressales > Cupressaceae > Sequoia > Sequoia sempervirens. Next base: position 20,133 of record VDFB02333199.1, on the reverse strand, counting down.
AGAATCAAAAAATGCTTCCAGTGGCCAAGAATGGTGAGATAATAAGGCCAAGCCATGACCAATTTCCAAAAAGGGAGAGATATTATATAGAGCAAGATAATGAAGGCGCAGGTTTATGATAACCCAAAATGGCTATGGGATTTTGATAGAAATCCACGACTTGTAAACTAATCCAATGGCCGACCAAGCATCTCATGAAATTTCATTCACATTATAACTTGCTATCTTATTATAGTAAATGCTGATTATAAAAAACACTGGCTGTAATTACATGATATCCAAAGAAAAACAAAGATATCTATCTACAAAGAATCAACATGAACAACATAGGGCCCCAACCATTGAGTTAATTGGCCTTTGTATTTTGAGGAGAGAAAAAAAATGCACAAAAAGAACTTCAAGAATCTACAAGTTACATAATGTGCTTTATTTTCTGCACTCTCAGAAGCTTATTTTTGAGCTTTCATTCACATGAGACAAAGTAATATGTGAAGATATTCATTTTTTTTTTTCTGTACAAAAACCAAATGCAACAATGATTCAATAAGAAACTTGAAATCATACAAGGTATTTATGAGTTTTTACAGGAAATTCAAAACCCAGAACAACCATAAATGTATTAAAATACAAAAGAAAGTTCAAAAGAGAATCTCATGTTTATGGCGTGGCCAGGTAAAAGAGAAACACAAAAAAAGAAATGAAATTTAGAGTAAAGAAAATCATAAAGTCGCGGTCTGTAAGCTCTTAATGAGCTTCAAATTCAAAACAAAAGCCAGATGTTGAATAAGATCAAACATTACCTTATATTTTTTGCTTCAAATCTCCAGAAAAGTCTTCACAATGGCATAAAAGTTGTAGAGAATGCTTCAGAAAAACCATCATAGTGGTGGCAGACTTAGCTTCTTCTTGAAGCTTCAACATAACATAATGAAAACAATATTTCTTTTACCTTGTTTTTGTTTTAGGTTTTGAAAAAACCTAAAAGATGCTGATGGAATATGACTTTTGTCATATTTTATAAAAAATAATATCATGACAAACTAATGCCATCGTAGGTTTTTCTTTTCAAAAACTTAAACATTTTTCACTTTTTGACTTAGCAAACTTTTGTCTATGTTCATGCCGATACATGGAGGTGTAAAGTCTCTTATTTTTGGCATTTGTTTTATATTGTAAATGATTAAATATAAGTGATACTTTATAAATCACTTATTTTAAATCATTATTTTCCTTTAAATGCAAAAGTAGAGACATGTGTTAATATGACTAAGTCTTGGGAGGAAAAATGGAGAGATATGCTTTGAGTTATGTCATTTGAGAGAATCTTGGAGAGTTGGAAGTTTGTTTACCCAATATTTGGAACAAATATAGGCATGCTATTTTAGTTTTGAAACACAAGGAGGGTATCTAGGCATTATTTTCTTATGCCTTTATGTTTGACTTGGTCAAACAAAACTTTTTCATGCATATTGATGTCTTTTAGAGTGGATATGGATGCTATATTTTTGGCTTTTAAGAGGCATCCGGGTTCATGAAGCTTCTAGAGCCCCTTTTAGTGGAGCTACTTGGATATGATGATATATTATCATTTGTAACTCATTATTGAGTAGTTCTTGATTATGTAATTTTTTGGAGACAGTGACTCTTGTAGTCCTTTTTACAGATTTTGTGCATACTTTTGTAACTCTTTTGGAAATGAAATACAGTTTATACCTTGGAGACAAATGGTAATGAAAAATTTCCCTTTTGTTATTGCAGTTTTGTGTATGTTTCAAAAGATTGATCAAGTTATTAATGGAATTATCTTTGTTTCCTTATACCTTTGTCTCTTATTTTTATACCCTTTTTGCAAATAGCTTGTCCATGCAGGTTATTTTTTGGACGGTAAACTTGTTATATTATTAATAATTGTAAAAAAGAGCAATTACAGAAACAGAGCCAAAAACAGGTCTTTCTGCCTGATAGCAAAAGCTCAATCCATTGAACGGAGAGCGCCACCCAGACTACCCAAACTTTCCCATTTTGCCCAAAGTTCATACAAAATTTTGGAGAACGCTGTAAAAACATTTCAAGAAGCAACTAGTAACATAGTACTGTGGATAAAACACTTTTCTTGTTGAATATTCTGCCATCAGCACAGCAAAAAAGACCGCTATCACCAGTGTCGTTTGCCTTCCATCTCCCTTTGTGCACATCCAGTTCTTTGACTACATTCGCTCCAAGCCTTCATCTCCTTCGCGCAGCATATCATTTAACAAAAAGTTTCTGCCCCAACTTTCACAGCTGAAAACAATCCTTCTAAGACCCCTGTCGAGCAGCTCTCCCACCCCTAGCTTGTCCCCTACTCCCAAACCTTCTCTGCCTTGGAAGCCTATTTGACATGTCACCTCCCACCCGCTTCTCTTCCTCTTCTAGCTGTCAAAGCAACAGTTTTAGGTTCTCCCATGCCGTGAGGATTTCCATTTTATACTCATCCCTGTCTACTCCCCCCCGCCACCTCACAAAAGGGATCAGACCTTCCTTTGTGGCTTCATCCATCTCCTCAATGCCTTCCGAGACATCATACCCTCTCCCCGAGATTGCCCATTCAATGAGTGACTCCATTTTCCCTAACAACTCCTCAAACAAAGATTTCAATACCCATTTTACTGTTTCGATTTCTTCACTCAACTCCATACCCCACACAAACAGCATCGAAGCTATGTCAGTGTTCAGATGTCCTCGATGGGTAGCCTCCATGAAGTGCGGTCCCAGTGTATCCAGCACCGCTTTGATCACCTCATCTTGTGGATTTTTCAACAGGTATTTCAGTCTGAACTTTAATACTGGGCCAAAGAAACCTTGCTGCTGGAGCTTTGTTGAAAAACCATACATTGCTCCCATTATCGCAGCTTTTTAACAAAAACCAACACACCAATCTTCCCGCACTCTACACTAAAACTTCACCACAAACAAAATTGGCGTGCAAACTTAATGCAGCATTTATTTATAATAAAGAAGTTTCATCTTGATTCAAAAGCTAACAATTGTTTCCATCCACCCCCTGTCAATCTTTAAACCCTATGACATCAGCACCAGATATATGATCCTGGAGGGCATAGAATATTATAATTTCCTAACCAATCATTATAAAAGGACATAACCAACCATCCCAAATGCTGGCGCGGATCAACCAAGTTGTCACATCCGAAGCCTTTCAACCTACAACCAAAATACAGACCCACAGACTTCATCCTAACCATTTGTCCTCCATAAGTAATTCACATTAAGGCATGCCACAAGCAACCGTCCTCCTTCACCGCACACAAAAAACTCATGATGACAACTTCCATGATGAATGCAACCAAAGAACGAGGAGGAAAATAAAGGAGCTAGAAATTGGACAGATCCACCTGACAGAAGTCCTCCTTCCTTGTCTCTCCAATCACATCAAATGACATCGCCCATTTGGATAGGCAGTCAGCTTCACCATTTCCCATCTGGCGAATATGACTTACTTCAAACTTTTCAAAAGAATTTAGAACTCCTATGATAGCTTGTACACAGGCTTGCAAGTGCCAGGCCGAAGCGCCACCATTGATTATTGCTTGGATAATTACCTACGAGTCACCCTCTAAGTGTAAATTTTTAACCCCGAGCGATTTCGCTAAAACAACAGCCAAAAGGGCCGCCTTTGCTTCCGCAACATTATTAGACCCATCTTCCAGCTTTCAAGCCCCAAAAGCAATCAAATTACCTAGGCTATCATGAATAATAGCCCCAGCACTAGAGGGGCCAGGGTTCCCTTTTGTAGCCCCGTCAAAGTTTGCCTTGAACCAACCATCCTTTGGTTTTTCCCATACTACTATTTTCTGTGAAAAATGAGCTTCACCTTTTCCCGCCGACATGTTCCCACTGTTAACCTTTAGCTCTAGCCACATCCGTTGGAACCTGCTATCCTCCCCTGAATAAGAAAAAAATTTGTACTAAAATTGAGACACCACCGCATTAACCACTTCCGTTATTGCAAGATCAATTCTATTTTTGATTCTAGTAACTGACTCTTTTTTATCTTCAAAAATCCTTCTGTTACGTTCCTTCTAAATTTCCCAAATCATAATTGATAGGCTTACAAACCAAACACTTGAAAAGAGTGACTTGCCAGAAGGACATGGCCATCCTTCAAATACACCCTTTAACGTATTTTGCCAGGGGCTTTGCCAACCAAGTTTCAATCGTAGGGAATCCTAGCATGATGTTGCCATTTTGCAATGTAAAAGTAAGTGATTTGTAGATTCCTCCGCTTCTTCACAAAGGACGCACTTAGTTGGCCCAGCTAAACCCATACGTTTCCTCCTCTCCCCTGAGAGAATTCTCCCCTTCACCGCCAGCCAGGAAAAGGCACCAGCTTTGGGCAAACATTCCTTACTCTAGCACAAATTTTTTGCCCAGAAAACTTCCTCCTCATTAGAGTCCAAGAGTTGATACCCTACTTTAACCGAGTACTGCCCATTAACAGATCCACACCACACCACTTTATCAACAGTGTTTGTTGGGAGTACATGATGCCCCCTCAAAAAATCCTACATTTTCTGAATTTGGACTCCCGATAGCTCTTCACATCTAACATCTTTCCAACCCCATTCCTGACCCAAAGGGCCCCGCTTAGGTTCTATATAGTTGCAAACTTTGTCACCCCATTTTTGGATTAAAAACTGTCTTAGCACCTGTGCCCCTTCAACATCCTTAAGAATTGGATACCCATTCCACGAGTCATCCCAGAACTTCGCATTTAAGCCATCCCCTATTTGCCATGTGATGTGATTTACAATCACCGGCCTACATGAAACAATAAAGTTCCAAATAGCCGAACCCTTAATAGGATTCCTAATGGTGAAAATCCTATTATCCTCCATCGAATCTAAATATTTCGCTTTTAATATTTTAACCCATAATAGATTAGGGTTTGTGTAGATACTCCAGACCAACTTTGCACCTAAAGCTTCATTCATTAGGTGCCAATCTCTCAGACCAGCCCCACCCTTAGCTTTTGATCTACAAATTTTCTCCCAAGCTAACAAGGGAATTTTATCATGATCATTTGCCCCATTCCAGAAAAACTTCCTCATTCTTTGCCCAATTGAATTCACCACCTTCTTCGGGATTTTCAGACACATCATGGAAAATACAGGAACGGCCAAGATCACACTTTTTAACAAGAGTAGTCGTCCAACAGCTGTTAGCCATTTACTTTTCCACCCACTCAATCTGTTTAAGCAGTTGTCCACCAAATCCTTCCAAATACCAGCTTTGTTAGATCACCCAAATAGAGGAATACCTAAAAATTTACTAGGTAGTGAGCCTACTTGCATACCTAAAATCCTACAAATTTCAACTCGTTTTGCTATGGGGACATGAAAAAAGATAATCTCATATTTTCGCCAATTGATCCATTGTTCGGAGGCCTCCCCATATTCATCTAAAGAGGCTTTCATCACTCGTGCTTCCCTAATGGATGCATTCCCCATAAGAAAAGTGTCATCTGCAAATTGTAGATGCGAGATCGGATCAATACCTTCCGCAACAACTATGCCTTTCCACTGCCCACAGCCTTTTCTCTTGACTATCAACCTCCCCAAGGATTTAGCTAAAATTATAAAAAGGAAAGGGGAGATAGGATCTCCTTGCCTGATGCCTTTACTGGATTCAAAAAAGCCCTGGGGGCTCCCATTTAACAAAATAGAGAATCGAGGAGTGCTAATGCAGCTCTGAATCCAAGCCACCCACTCTCTGCAAAAGCCAAACTTTTCTAGGACTTTTAAGAGAAAACTCCTATTCACTTCATCATAAGCCCGTTTCATATCCAACTTCACCATAAACTTCTCCACCTTTTCCATCCTTACCGAATGAATAGCCTCATGAACCACAATCACTCCTTCGAAAATTGACCTGTTTGGAGAGAAACCACTCTATTCAACCGAGATCACTGAGGGTAAAACCTTTTTAAGCCTATTAGCTATTACCTTTGAAATGATTTTGTATATTGTATTGCAAAGCAAAATAGGATGGAAATCTTCAAACGACACCAGCTCATGTCTTTTTGGAACCAGTGCAATAAAGGTATTATTCAGGTCCTTTAACACAAAACCACTCCACCTAGATTCTTCTACCACTTCCCATATGTCATGTGCAAAAATTTTCTAGAATTTCTAGAAGAAAAAGGCTGGGAAGCCATCTGGTCATGGAGCCTTGTCTCCCCCCAGCACAAAAATAGCTTTTTTAACTTCTTTTAACGAGACTTTATCCATCAACATGATATTTTGTGCATCTGACACCAAATTAGGAATGTTCTCTAGGATCTTCCAATCATGATTTACAACTTTGCTATTTTCGTTACATAAACCTGAAAAGAAATTCACAGCTTCTTTAGCTATTAGAGTTTCGTCTTTCAATACCACACCTTCACTGTTCTTGATTTCAAAAACCTTATTGCTAGCTCTGCGCACTTTTACAGATTTGTGGAAAAAATTTGTGTTCTTGTCACCTACTTTTAACCAGCATTCCCTTGATTTTTACCTCCAAAAAACCTCTTCGCGGGCAAGGATCTCAGAATAAGACTTGTTTAAAGATTTTTCTAATTCAAAATCTTCTTCTAACATCCCATTTTCAATAATTCTCAAATGAAGAGTCTTTAATTCCTCTTCCATCCTTAACTTCTTTGACAAAATATTTTTGAAAGATTCTCAATTCCACCTTTTTAATTGTTCCTTTAGAAATTGAAGCTTCTTAACAAAAACAAAAGCTTTGAAACCAGAACTTACCTGGGCATTTTCCCACCAATCATCTACAAGCTCCTAAAACCCCTCCACCCGCAACCACATTGCTTCAAACTTGAAAGGGCATCTAGCTGGCTTTAACTCCTCTTGAATTCTCAGACCTATTAGATAATGGTCCGAACCAGTTATGGGAACTACCTCTGCTTCACATAACCAATGCTGTTCCGCCCAGTTCCCAGCCAAAAAGAAACGATCAAGTTTTTCTGCAATGTTTAGAAAACGACTACGCCTATTCGTCCAAGTGAAGACCCCATTTCTAAAAGGAAGTTCAATAAGCCCATTTTGTATTACAAAATTACTAAAATCCTTCTGGCTTTGACTAGCCCAACAAACGCCACCCAACTTGTCAGATGGTTGAAGGATAGCATTAAAGTCACCCCCTAAGAGAAAGATTATGTCCCTTTCGGCATTCAAAATGAAAGAAATCTCCTGCCATAGCTAAAATTTCTGAGCTCCACCAGAAGGGCCATAAACATTGATGATATCAAAGCTGGCCCCCAGGTATTTTGAAACCACACTCACCCATTGTCAGTTACGTTCTTGTCTCTCCACTCTAACATTCACTAGAGCCTCCTCCTATAAAATCCTGAGGCCACCAGAGGCCCCAACAACCCCAGAGAGACACCCTTTCCATTTTCCAAAACATTTTAGAAAGCTATCAAAATCCTTTTCCTTAATTTTAGTTTCCTGAATCAACACAATACTCGGCCTCGTTTGATCAAAACAACACTTGATCAAACGAATTTTGTCAGGGGCATTGTAGCCCCTGACATTCCATGAAAGGATTTTCATGGCTGCCAGGAAAAGGCATGGCCTTTTCCCGATCTCAATTTTCTTTGACCAGCTGCATTCCCAGCTATTTCAAGGCACATCTTATTTATTTTAGGGCCACACCTACATTTTTCACCCACCTTGACCTTACTATTATGTGCAAAAGATTGATCTAGCGATCTTTTCTCCACTAACCCGATTTGATCCTTAAAGCCCAATAAATCTTCATCTTCCTCCTCTGAATCTGAAGTTGAAACAGAGCCCGACCTTTCCAAAGAACCCCCACTGTCTTTTACTCCTTCAAAGGCACTGTCTAAATTTTGAATAGGGGAAATTGGAATGTCCTTAAAAACTACTCCATCAGAACCCTTTGGGTTCTCACCATCATCCTGTAACAACTCAACCACCTAATCCCTACTTCCATGTACTGAGAAATGTTGGGGGCATTCATCCTCAGGTTTTTCAAAACATTCACACCTGCTGCTATTTATAAAGATCTGATCCTGATCCATGCATTGTTCTTCCCCATTAAAAGATGAGAGAGTTTTAGAAATCCCTTCCAGCTCAGATTTCCTTATTTTATTTGATTCCACAGTGAATCTATTTGGAGTAGCAAGATTTAACTCTGTTTCCACCCCCTCCCCAGACCTTCTAGCCTCCCTCAGACACAAACCCTCATAAACAAGATTATGAGTACTCAAAACACATTCTTTTTCATGACTATAAACAATTTCCTGTTTTCTCCTACTCTCCCATAGAGAGGAGTCCTCATCTAAAACATTACTTGACTCTTTCAATATCAACCCCATAGATCCCCATTCCTTTGATAATCGCCAAGTTTCAACAGCCACAGCTTCTATTAGAGCAATCACCTCCTCCGTAGGCAGATTTTGAATGACACTTTTTCCTTTTTTAGCCTGTACTCCTGGGATCTCCACACTTCCATTACCTACCATACTCCCAACCATCCTACAAGGCTCCTCCACTTCCAAGCTCTGACACCACATTCCTTCACCAGATTTCAGCTCAATTATTTTCAGTAAAAGATGAATAATCTGCCTTAAAATACAGATCCTTGGAAACATACTACAATCCACTTTTTCCACTACTATTTTTGACTTTACAAAGATACCCAGTTTGTTTCCAATATTCCTTAGGGTTTCCTGATCCCAATATTCTTGCGGAAGATTTTTCAGGCCAATCCAGACTTCAAAGTCCTCAGATTTAGCCTTGTTCGGATCAAAATTTGGGGTCCAGTCTAAAATATAGAGACCCCTACCATCCATCAAAAAAGGGCCACTTCTTAAAACCCAATCTTTGTCCCGGTCTGTTTGGCAAACCACCAGGTAAAACCCATTTTCCAAGGTTTTAACATCACACCCTTTTCCCCAGTTTGTATCACACCACTCCTTCATTTTGGTGAGTGCCGGCCAATGCCCCCCCAGCGCACAAAGAAAGCATGCACTTTAAACGTACTCACAGAGTCATTCCACTCATTATTATCAACCAAAAGAGTAACCATAGTAGTGTGAAGAAAAAAATTTATTACCTGGCTTGGCTCCCCCTTCTTTGTCAGGTTATTTGGACGCCAAAATTTTTTTCCAACGTTTTGAAATCCACACGCCCTTTCGGGTATGTAGACCAAAACCTATCGCCTCTTTCCGCCGCTCCCATGTAAGAATGAGAAAACCCTTCAGAACCCCCATACCTATCATGTTGATTGCCCGGAGCCTGCCAAGCCTTGACATAGCTATTATGCCTCCCTGCATTATTGGAGCTTCCTCTTTTCTTCCTATTAAAAGGCCATCAGGCTTGGCCTCCTTCGTATTGTAGGCCATGGTGCCTGCGAAAACCCTGGTTCTGTCGCTGCTCCGCCATACATGGAAAGGCAGGTAGTAAAAAATGCATTTAATTTATTTTAAGTTTTTATATCATGTGCTAAATTAAAGCAAAAGCAAGTTTTCCAAGATTTCAAAGGCCTGCTATTCACAAGGCCAATAAGATCAATATTGACCATAGCAGAAACCACCTGCACTAATAGTGTTAAGTCATAAAATATTCCATAGAAAGAAATATATTTTAGATAAATAGAGTTAGTTAGCCTTCTAAAATCCAGATAGCTGAATACAAGAAGGATGGTAAAACATAAAACATTAAAAGATTTTAAGATGTTGAAAATGCAATGCAATTAGTATAGAAGCATAACATTAAGATAAGAACAATTCATTTTTCTTAAATATTCATCACAAGTTTTCTCTCGTAAAGAAATCCCCTCAACATGAGCAATGCGAAGTGCATCTGTCATCTTGTTTGCTGACAGGAATTGCATGATTGCTCCCTTATAATCACCAACAACTAAAGAACTTTGAATGGCTTCATCGCATTCTTAGTATTTAGTTGAATCTTTAGGATCTTCATGTTGCACCTCTTCTTCATTGCCTAGGGTATCCTTCCCAACAAAAAAATCATTTTTAGTGAGAGGAAGTGAGGAATCTTCTTTCGGAGTGTGCAAATTATCAAAAAAATCCTCGCCATTGTTTCTGGGAGATGTAACATTTTGTTGACCTTTTGATTGAACTAATGGATCTAATTGTGTTGTATCATCAAGAGTGACATTGTTGATTATTTCACTGCTAATATCATGAAAGTTGGTAGATTGAGCTTCCTATAAGTCTTGATTCTTTGTTGACTGCACTTGAAATCCAAGGTGCTCAAGTAGCTTTGTCCTAGCATTGCCTTCATCTTCAAACATGACTCTTAGGAAATTCCATGTTTCCCTCTCTTCTTCCAAACTAAATTAATGCAAAAACCAAAAAATTGCAAGTGAAACAATACAAATGAATGTAAATTGTTATTAATCCCATTCAAAAAGTATCCAAAAATAAGTAACTGAGAATCCTGAGACTTCTTGTCGCACAAAGCTCACAATGATGATTTCTCACCATATGCTATTGCAGCTTCAAACTCTATTGAACAAAGCACCATACTGTCCTTGGTAATGAGATTGTGTATATATACCTATGAAAATAGCAAAAAAATAAGACCATAGGTCCATATATCATCTTGATGACATGTGCCAAAGAATAAATTGTACTCTACCTCAGAAGATCCAACAACACTCTGTGACGTTGTACCGGGCCGAAATGAAGCAAGCTTTCCTCCAAATCCAAAACTGACACCAACTGGTCTCTTCAACCACTTAGGAGCTTTCAAGAGTGGACCTGAATAGGGAAAAATGAAAAGATAGACATCATGTATTTGCATACAGGTGTTGGAGTTATGGACAGACACTGAGAGGGGGGGGGGTGAATCAGTGTCAACACTTTTTCAACTTTGACCAAGATTTTCCATTCTGATTTCCTTTTCTTTCAACAATAGAGTAGAGTAATCACTTTTGAAAGCACAAAGATATGACAACATTAACTCAGTCTATTTGACAACTTATGAAAATATGATTTGAGTGAGATATCTTGCATTTTCCAAAACATAGCTCAAATTTGATCTCAATATTACTTTGATTAATGCATTCATGAGTTGAATGTAATCATTCATAAACAAAATTGAGAACAGTAATAAACCCAACAGAGAATTGAAACAACAACACAAAAAAGCAGAGAGCGTACAAAAGAACAAAGAGACAAAAGCTTTTTCCGAGTGGAAAACCCTCCTGGGGTATAAAAACCACTCCTAAACTACCTTACAGGCTTAATCTTCAAAAATCACTTTTAACAATGCCTTATAGGCTAAATTTCTGAGCACCAACTCAAGGAGCACCAACCCCTCATTTAGAGACACCAATCTCAAGGAGCACCAACCCCTTACTCAAATTTTAGAATTACAATCATAATATATCAGAGGATCACTCTGTTTACAGTTAAGTTCATAACACTCTGCTTCTGATACTCTAGGAATCCAACTCTTGTATTACAGAGTTTTCCAATACATCTCTTGATACGTCCAAAATAACTATCTCTCAGAATTACAGGCCAGCAGCATCTTCACTATTTTCAATCATTGGTTTTTATATACATTTCAAGTGTGTTAGTTACAAGAAATCTTCAACAAGTGTTTTTCACAAGATTCTGAAACTCTCTTGCCATTATTAGAATATGAAGCTGATTCATAATGATTTGTAGATGATGGTAAAAAATCAAGCGTAACGCCTGTCCATAGAGCTTTTAATTTCTGCGCTGAATTAGGAGATTTCAAATTGTAACTGAAAGATTTTCATCAAAATCATGACAACCCACAAACAAAAAATCATATCCTCTGAAATCTCAGAGAATATTTTCCAGAGAATCGATACCAACCAAAGATGTTTCTATGCAACTAAACTTAGAAAATCACATGTCGGCCACAAAGATAGAATTTTTTAAACGTTCGCTAAGACATCCAGACAAGTATGCCGAAGGAAATTTTAACACTGTCAGTCATCCCTCTGTTTGTTGCTGTGACATTCTGCTGTCGGGGAGACGTTATGTGGATTACATTAAGTTTCACCAAAAGACTTTATCCCTTGTGTGTCGCTGTGACATTATGATTCTCTCACCGATGCATCCTTCTACCTTATGAGAGTCGCTATAGCATATTGTCATCGGGGAGACCTCTCGTAGAATATATTGTGTCATACCGAAAGTCTTTATCATTTCCAAGTCGCCAAGACAAGAGCACACTTTCACCGAGATGTGTCCTTTATCCGCCTTCGCCAAGACAATGTGTAGACGGGGTGACATCTCATAGAGCATCCTATGTCTTACCGAAAGCTTAGATTATCATTCATGTCGCCATGACATCGCTTTCAGGGAGACCTCATATAGATATCTTCGTTATACCGAAAGTCACCTATCATCTTGTGTATCGCTAAGACAAGTTAGATCTTATGCCGACAAGGAAACCTTTTGTGTTCCATCGGCGAGACATATCAAAGTCGGAGAGACCTCTTGTAGAGCACACCATGTCTTTCCGAAAGTCTTCATCCACTTGTGTGTCGCTGAGACAATCCAAATCTTATGCTGACAAAGTCCCTTTATGTTCCATCGGCGAGACCGAAGGTCACTCGCCGAAAACCCTAGCTCTTACCGAAGAGACTACCTTTATGTTTTCGATTGGTGTAACAAATCAAATTCTCCAAGACCTTTCTTCGATGCAAATGAGTCATACCAAAATGCTTTATCCACTCTGAGTCGCTAAGACCTCCCTTCGAATATCACAAGCTCTTACCGAAAAGTATCCATCCACCAAGGTTGGTGTGACATTGCGCATTCGATATAACATTTCGCTGAAGCAGTAACCTTATGCCGATAAGACATTCAATGCAACAATCAGTGAGACTTAAAATCTTCAGAGAGACAATACACCAAATACATTATGATTGGCTGAAGAAAAACTCCATGTGATGTTTAGTAAGACAAAACCACTTCGCCAAGACCTATTTCGAAACCGCTTAGCTCTTGTCGATGAAACTCCATAAGCACTAGTCAGTGAGACCTAATCCTTTTCGTTAAGACCTTTCACCGAAGCCTTAGACTCTTTCCGATAGACTTCCACATGCACTAGTCGGGGAGACAATATGATTTCGCTATGACCTCAGCCCGACGGCCAAACTCATGCCGATATACTTTATTCTGAAGCGGGTCGGGGAGACATAAGGAAATCGATAAGACCTTATCCCGATGGTATAACATATGCCGATAGAGAACACATTCTGTCTCTGAAACAAAAGAGAAGTCTTGCCGACAACAGCCTATAAGATAAATTCAATCACCATGACATCTGAAATGTCTTGCCGATAGGCAACTCAGACATTTCAAAGTGGATCTGGGAGACCCTGCCATACTCATGCCGATAAGTGTAAGCCCAAAAGAGAAACAACCAATACCATTAGACAAATGAGATGTCAGAATCAAGGTAATTGTAATGCCTTCAAAAATGTGAGTTCAAGGAATGTAATCAAATGGCTTGTAATCATGTGAAATACACCTGTGGTAGGCAAGAAGAACCATCTTGACAAAGAAACCATCTATCAACTCTGTCAGTCAAGAAATAGCATTCATAACATGAACCAGAGACCTCATCACCATGAATTTGAATCATAACAAGTAACTATCTGTAATAGCCAAGAGACATTAAAGAAGTGCCATAATAAAGCATAAAGATCCAAACTAAGACTGATCATCAAAGAGAACCAACGAAAAGGGATTTTGACATCAAGGAAAAACTATAAACACAACTGAGATCCAACAACAGGATCCCAATTCATTGGGGGATGTAACATCTTGTCCACCTTTTGACCAAACTGATGGATCTAATTGTGTTGTATCATCAATAGTGACATTGTTTATTATTTCACTGCTAATACCATCAATGCTGGCAGGTTGAGCTTCCTGTAAGTCTTGATTCTCTATTGACTGCACTTGAAATCTAAGGTGCTTAAGTAGCTTTTTCCTAGCATTTCCTTCATCTTCAAACATGACTCTTAGGAAATTCCATGTCTCCCTCTCTTCTTCCAAACTAAATCAATGTAGAAACCAAAAATTCACAAGTGAAACAATACAAATGAATGTAAATTGTTATTAATCCCATTCAAAAAGTATCCACAAATAAGTAACTGAGAATCTTGAGACTTCTTGTCGCACAAAGCTCGCAATGACAATTTCTCACCATTTGCTATTGCAGCTTCAAACTCTATTGAATGAAGCACCAAACTGTCCTCGGTAAGGAGATTGTGTATATATACCTATGAAAATAGCAGAAAAATAAGACCATAGGTCCATATATCATCTTAATGACATGTACCAAAGAATAAATTGTACTCTACCTTAGAAGAGACAACAACACTCTGTGACGTTGTACCAAGCTAAAATGAAGCAAGCTTTCCTCCAAATCCAAAACTGACACCAACTGGTCTCTTCAACCACTTAGGAGCTTTCAAGAGTGGACCTGAAAAGGGAAAAATGAAAAGATAGACATCATGTATTTGCATACAGGATCCCAATTCATTGAGAAAATCTTATAAGTGAGATTCCCATTTCTTAACTAAGTCATGTATGGTTATCACATAAAGCAACACTTACCACCCACTTTATGTTTGAAAGCAATTAAAGCACTATACTTGGGTTATTCATAGAGAGTCATTAGTCAAGTGCTGTAGGCAACAAATCATGGGCATATCAAACTAGTAGAGCATAGATAGCAATAGTGATCATGCATAAATCTCATGAACAAATTTGCATCAATTAAGGTTTACGTATTTCGACAATGAAAAAAATTAGATGAAATAGACCTACCTTCCTAACACTTTCACTTCTGCTTGTGATTTTCATTAAGACTGAAGGTATATGTAGATTGGGCAGGTACCATTGGGCTCTAAAGGCCCCTTATTGTGTGATTAAACAATATAGACAATTGGGGAAATGTCATTATATGTAATGACATAAGTTGAGGTTGAAGGTATTGTTTGATGCCAATTCAAACAATGGAGGCTCTTGTTGAAATCTACCTCTACCTTCTCATCATGGCAAGGATAGTGATATGTAGTTAAACCATGGAAGTCATACATATATTTTCATGAAAAATCTTGGGCCATCATCACTAGTGTTAGGTCTCAAAGTGGAGGTTTTAAACCATAAGGGGGTGCCAATCCCTTAATACACCTTTGGCCCATGAACAAGGTAAGCATGACTGATTACCTTCTACTCTTCAGGCTCTGCCAGACCTACGTGGGTATACCTGAACAACAAGGAAGATTTGTAGATAGATATGGTTCCTAGATTGAGCAATCTACTTACTATGGCACGTGAGATGAAGTGGATGCAGACTTTTAATGTCTAAATACTAGTGAGAGTAATTGAGAGTTCAAGTTTGTGAGTTGTATTTTGTATGTAATATCTAATTATTACCAGTGCCTACTTCTATTGGGTGGAAAAAGTGGAGGGATGAATGATGATTTTGGAGATAGGGTTCTGTAAGATAGGTAAATTCACTCTTCAACTTAACTCGAACAGATGGGTACTTTGAATGTTTGCACCTTATGAAAACGTGCAAGTATGTCAGTTATTTGGAATCTTCTTAGTAATCCTAGTGATATCCCCAAGTATGCTACTTTGAAGTTGTGAAAGGATTTAATTCAAATGTGAAATGAAACCAATTAATACAATCTATTCAAAAGGACTTTAATCCAAACAGGAACCTATCAAATTTATTTTCTTAAAAGGAATTTTAATTCTTTTGCACACCGAAACCAGTCAACAACATCACACAACTACAAAAAATGTGTATTGACAAATTAAATGTATTTCCATACACTCAATTTGAATAACATAAACAACCACTTCAGAGACAACCAAATAACATATAAGCATATAAATCCACACAACAGTTGAACACTTGAAAGAAAATTAACAATTATGCATAACCTTCTCCATTATATTTATCTTTGAATAATATGCATTATAACAGTAGTTTTTGATATGAGATGGATGATCTATTTGGGTCTTGGTCTCTCTTATATATGTGAGACACAACAAGCTACAAACCCGTTACAAAAAGTCATGTTGTTTGATAACTAAACATAATTAAGAAAACAAAATATTGCAGCAACTAAATGCACCAATCCATTAATCTCCAAGCAGAAGTTCATGACCACCTAAGATCTGTTCAAAGCTTCTACTCCATAATATGGTGCTCATGTTGTTAGCTAACTCCTTTCATCCTAATGGTTGCCTTATTGTGTCTAGTGTATCCATAGTTTGGTTGAGGAACAAATTGAATGCAAAGAGGTGATGGATGTATTCTTGTTCAGCACAAGTATCTGCATTGGAGATCACCTCTCTCATATCATACTCCCTATACATCATCTTCTCAAGCTAATTGTGAGTATTTTGTAAAATCATATCCTTGTCATTGATCTCTTGTAATACAATAGTTAGAATCACATTAAAATCTTCCTTCCAATCATCATATTCTCGAGGATTTCCCATATCATCATAGAGTTTCAGATTCAAATTGAAGCACTCAAAATCCTCGATGAGCCTATTATGATATCCATTGTGTGCTTTCCCATATCATCATAGAGTGTCAGAGTCGAATTGAAGCACTCAAAATCCTCGACGAGCCTATTATGATATCCGTGTGCTTCTACCAATTTGTTGTGTCTTCATTTTTTGTCCTTTCAGGATTTGCTTGTCTTGAAGCTCTTGTCTCTTTTCGATTATTCTCCCTTGTAATCGTTCATTCTCCTCTATTGCTGAGAGTACCTGTTTAAATTGCCTCCAATATTCATCTGCACATTTCATCATCTTGTTGAATCTTCCCTTGATCATTTCAGATGCAGTATTATACTTGATGGTTTTGACTTCCTTCTCCAATTCTTTACATTTTTCTTGAGATTTCAGGTGGCACTGCTTCCAATAAGTTGTATCAACCATTGCATCCAATACTTGGGTAAGTGCACAAAGTTGAGTCCACGAAACGTGGAAGTTTTTGCCTTAGGCAAAAAAATGAATTGCTTGTAAAAACGGGACCTGCTTTTCAAACGAGTCTCGCTTTTGAAATTTCTATTTTGTAATTTCAACAGATCCCCGCTTAGAAAATTTTCCAAAAATGGAAAGTTTTTAAAACTGATCCCGTGGTTGAAATTTTTTCAAAATGGAATCCTTATTCTTTGAAAATTTCCATGTAAGCCAAAACTGATCCCTAGAAAACTTTCCATTTTTGGAAATTTTGTTCTTGAAGAATACAAACTGATCCCTGCTTTCATAACCATAAAATGGTTTTTTATGAAACAGATCCCTTATGAAATCCGATCCTTTATGAAACAGGATCCCGCTTTTAAATTATGAATTTTTAGCAAGTTTTTCGGGCTTTGTTTTTGGTTCAGAAATGGCTTGGGACCTCAACCTAAGCTTGGACCTCGGTTTGACCTCAAGAATTTGAAGGTCCTTAATGTCAAGGAAAATAATGACTCCTTTGACATATAAGTTTGAAGACCTATTTTGTGAATTTTTAAGTGAAATTAAAAACCCATTATAGATGAGACAAAGGTTGATTCCAAATATGTAATTTTTTAATAATTTGATTCTTTTTTTCTATTTTTCAATTAATTTCTAATGAAATCCATCCATAAACTTGAATTATCGTTTTAGTATTTTAATAACTTTTTGATCAAATATAACATTTTGGATTTTAACGGATTGATGTCCCAACCATTCATGCATGTCAGACATGACATTTTTCAAAATGACAAATATATGCCTAATAAATATTTAATAAATAAAAAAATTCAATAAAAAATTATAAAAAATATTGAAAACAAGATTTAGTGAGTCACAAATCTTTTCCCAAAAGGATTTAGAAAAATATGATAATTTAGGTCAAAATATGGATGTCGTACACGTGCATGGTATGGTATAAAAAAGTGACTTTTAAACAGTGGTTTTTAGAAACGCTTATTGAAACTCAATTTTTACAATCTGGGTATTGAAATAAATTACATATTTGGAAACTAGACTCCGAGTACTACATTTTATGATTAGTAACTTTTTTGAAGATTCCATCTCTAAGTGCTTCAAATTTTAAGGTCAAATGTGTCAAATTCTGAAAATCAGGGAAAACACTTCCACTTTTTGGCCAAAAAGTGGACTCAACTTCTTGCACACACCCACTCTCTTATCTTTCTCAAGCCATGGGGAATACAATTCTGGTGTGCAAGAGGAAGATGATCTTTCGCTTTGATGTGCTAATTCCTTCTTCAACCTGTCATTTTATTTAATCAACTTACCAATCTATGCCTTGGTGAACTTTGCCACATTGACATTCAACTCTGTTGTCTCCATGGGGTTGGTATCCCCTACTCTTTGAACCAAGAGATGTCCAAAAAATTGGTTTGGATTATCAATCACAACTAGTCTTTTGTCATGGGGGGTATAGTGACCAAATAAGCAAGGTGGCCTCATCTGGATTGTATCTAGATTCTGAATACATCTTGTCACTTGCTTCGTCTGTTAAATTCATTGTTTTATCTCCTCTCTTTCTGAAACTATCAAACACAATTGCAGAGCTTATATCCCATACGGGCAAAAGCAATACTCCAGCTTCTTGGAGTAACTCTCTCCCTCTCTTAGGAGTGATGGAATCCATCTCTTTGCCTATTTCTTTTTTCAATTCTTTCAAAACAACAACTTCTCATTCAGGAGTGACATCCTGCATCTTTTGTCTCATTTTCTTTCCTTTATATTCGTAAAAAAATGATTTAAACTCAAGAGGCTTAAAAAAATATGCATCAGAAATGAACTCCTGTCCAGCCTTGACCCTAACATCATCTGATAATTCATCTGATGCTTCAAATATTACAACATTATGTTCCTGAGGAGGACCGTACAATTACAGGAGCACTTATTTGTTGTACTTGCTCTTCCTCCTCATCACTTTCCTCATCACTCTCCTCTTCTTCACTCATATTAGTATCTATAAAAAAACTCACATCTAAGGGCTCTATATCTTTATCCTGCACTCCTGAATAGGTTGCATGAGGGGCATCAAAGACAAATGAAGGAACATTCTTTACCACTTCATCCATACGAGCAATGAGTTGCTCAATCCTTGCTAGAGGATCCTGTATTTCACCAAATGCCTTCGAATAAGATGGGACATTTCTTCTTTTCCATTCCTCTGCAAGCATAACCCTATTATATGCAGTCATTCTTTTAGTGGTAGAGGCTTCATCATGGTTTTTGATTACATCTTCAATTGAGAATACATGCTCATATCTTAATAACACCTGTGATAACCTTGCTTTGTGAATAAAGCCTTCTACATCAAAATTTTTCCTTTTGTTACCTAGAGGGAGATTATATTCTGCCAATTTAGCATAAATTTCCTCATATCCCTCATTTGCAACCACTATAAAGTCTCCAAAACATAAGGTACTAGTCATGATCGATTGTTTGTTATGTCCTTTGAGGTTTTTGGAATAAGATTTTGCCAATTGCTTCACAATTTCTAAGTAGGCAATTCTATTAGGAACTACTCGTGGAAACAAGTGTGGAGTTCCTTCAAACCCATAAACCCTAATCATTGTGCAGTTAGGAAAAGCATACCAGTCTCCCCAATTATGATCCAAATTTTTCCTTGGGTCATTTTCCTTTGGTCTTAGAAACTTTTACACTTTTGGGGATAAGTTATAATCACATGGATATCCCAATCACTCCATTAATGGTTTCATGAAAAACTCCTCAAAATAAAGATAATGAGATCTACCAAATCGACTATCCCACAGTGAAGTCCACATTTGTACAGGGTTGAGTTTTCCATTTTCTTTTGTATCTTTTATTCTTAATTCTTGACTCCAGACCCTTCTAACATGTCCCTCATGCATGAGCAAATGCATGAACAAAGAATAATGTTTGAAATGAATATATTCACTATTGTTTTTAATCTTTTCAAGCTCTTGGTTTAGGTCATTGGCCAAGTATCTAGCATAATTGAATGACTTGGCATCATTTCTTTGTATGTCTATAGCTAAGACCATTGGGTCAATAGACATGAGGGG
>VDFB02333198.1:0-20155 GCA_007258455.2 Sequoia sempervirens | reverse complement strand
TTTCTAGGACCAAGCTTTGGGGAGTTGAAAGAAGGCCACAAACTCATTCCAGATCAACTAAGAAAAGGGGGTCCTATTAAGGGAGGACCCATTCACCATCAAGGATGAATGGGTCTTGGCTCAATTTACCAGGACCAAATTTTTCGCAATAAAATAATTTGATATTTAATTTATGATTATCAAGAAAGATCCTCAAGAGGTGTCAAAATTAAGGCCTAAAAAGGGGGTTAATAACTCCAATTAACCACAATGAATTAGGACCACCTAGATAAATGTGAAAGTGCTTTAAAGGAATTTACAACACTTAAACAATGTTCCAATTATGTACATTTTATTTAGAAAGGGGCCCATTAGGCTCAATTAAGCAAATAAGTCCTAGAAAAGCATGAAAGTGTGTTACAACACTTTACAACACCTTTGCAAAGGACCAATTAATGCATTTTTTAATCAAATAAAGGTCCTAGAATTATTTGAATGTTTACAATACATTACAACACCACTCCAAGACACCATTAGTTCAGCTTTAATATCAATTATCAAGCAAGCAAGGGAAAAGGCTACTTTTTCCGTTACTACAATACTATATTCAAGAGTTTTCTTCTTTGGATAGATTTGCATCTTTGGACAATTTGGATGATGAAGTTTCTTCATATTATCCTTATCCTCATATAGATAATATTGTTGACCCTTCACCTTCATTGATTCTGTGTGTAAAATCATTGATTGAGACTCCCATCATTCATGATTCTTCAGAGTTACTTCAATTCAGAAGGATGGTCATAGTTAAGTTCAAATTCAACTTTTTGGAATGAGTACTTGATAGGTATTTTAATTATTTTTTTATGTCTCATATTGAATATTTAGAGAACATTCTTTAGGACATTCATCTCCTCTTTGATGATATTTACTGCACTATTATATTGTCAAGTTGGAGGTTTTATATCATGAGTTTCTGCATAGACTTGATTTTTCATCTTTTTTGATTGGGGTAGCACTTGGTTTTTGTGTGGAATACTCTACTATGGAGACACTTGATTAGTTTTCTAATACACTCATCTTGATAATTCTTCCCTCATATAGATCTTCTTGGATTCATAGTGTATTCTACATCCACCAATGGACTTGTGTCATCCCAAGGGGAGGAATTTTGTTTCCAAGCATTAGATTATCTTTTTTCTTCAAGAATTCACCATTAGAATCCAAGCTACTAAAAATTATGGGGGGGTCCATAGCCTCACTCTTTCTCTTCTATGGGGGGATAAGTATATTTATAATGTATGTAGTAATTGGGGGTTCATGTTGAGTCCTCCTTCCATCACTTGTACATGTTTGTTTTCTTACTCTCTCTTTTGGAGAGGAGTTTTCTCCATGTTTTTCATCTTTACTTTATTTGTCAGAGATATTTTTTATGGGTACCTACCATGGACTACTAGGTAGGACCCATCCTTACATTTTTTATGCATCTTTATATTCATGCATTTATTCTCCTCTCCCTAAGTTGCACTTAAAGGGGAGTTTCAACTAGTTTGAACATGGTGTTTTACCTAACTAGTTAACCTAGTAGGTCTTATTAACACATGTTGACACATTAAGTTTACTTAGGTCTTTAGGAATATTTCTAGAAGTCTCTAGTACACATGTGATCCTATCTTTTGTTGCTTCATCAAATAAGATTAAGATATTTGTTAAAATCTTGTCTTGTCCTATCTCTTGAACTTTCCTATATAAGCAAGGCCTCTTATGTATATTATGACATATCGTTGTTCCATTATTAATCATTGTACATTTATTACATCCATGATAAATAAAATTTTCCTCTTTCCCTACTCTTTTATGGAATGTTATTTCTAGATTTGTAGGTGATCTTGGAAGCTTGAATCCTTGTGTGACTCTTACAAACTCAAGATGACCCCGTAAGGACTACTTCCATAAAAAATACAATAGATATCTCCTTGAATAAGAGATAAAAACATATGAAAGGATCTAATAAGACTCCAAAATATTGTCCCAAAAAGATTAGGAACATGAAGGCAAACATGAATAACACCATTGAAGCATGAATAAGTTGTAAACAATTGTAAAAAATGTGACAATTATAGTGTTGAAACTAAAGAACCTCTTCTAAAATTAGGGTGAAGATCAAGATAAAAAAGAAAAAAGTCTACATGAATGATCATAATGATGCTACTTGAACAATGAACAAATAGCTAACCAAGGAAACAATCTAACTGTTGAAGATATAAATAGCACATGAATTTCCACAAGTGACCCCAATGGTACTACTCAACTAGTATAAAGTATATTACAAGTCAAAAATATAGATGCCAATAGTCTAAAGAAAAATGATCAATTGAGGATAGAAGGATTCCTTAACACAACAAGAATGAAAGAATGTTTATATCTAGTATGTGTTCCATCTCACCAAAATGGATAGGTAACCAACCATTACATCCACCTTGTAAATAGGAACAAAAAGTAGATACATAGCTCACTCCAAATCAAAACCAAGGAAGCATTAGCACCAAAAATATGATACCCATCATAATACTGACAAGGAAGAGGTATGATAGGTCCATTAAAAATGTGTGTCACAATGTAGTACAAGAAAGAGAAGAAAATATCATTAAAATATGCACAAGATAGTACCTACAGCTGAAAAAGGTTGTACAAAACAAGGCACACATGTACAAAACTAGACAAGGTTGTGAATATAAATAATAAAGAAGACATAACAAACCCCCCAAAACACTTTATAAATTAGTGAATACAAAAAATAACACAACATGATATGCAAGATCCCCACAATACATGTATAATACATGTGGTGTTTTTATCTCAGAGGGTGTGTTTACGTAAACTATACATTCAATAAATGCTTACAATTCTGAAAAATACTACATGCTAAAATTATATAAAGATATAACTAAAATAAAGTAATCTTTTCCAAATGCCAAAATATCCAAGCAATCAACTAGAATATAAAATAATGACAAATTGAATAAAAACACCTAGTGAAGATTCTAAAAAAAGTACATGGGTAACTATGAAGAAATCTAAAATATATTTTCAATTTCATAAGAATCATGAAAATTAGAGATCTAAGAAAAAAGTTATGAGTGTGGGAGCCAAAAATGAAGATTTAAATTCAATAAGCGATAAAATATATCTATAGAAAAATATAAGGAAAAAACACCATTAGAAAGTTCTTAGAACCAACTTTCCAACATGATATTTTGTTTGCCAAATTTTAACACCGTATACAAACTTTATAACATTTTTTGTAAAATTATTCTTTTATACCTCAAAGCACAAAATAAGCCCTATATAGGCACCTAGTCATCCATGTGCCCAAAGGTTAAGATTCTAGGGATCAGTTGGTTAACAACAAGGTTCTAGTCACTGATGCAATTAGTGGCTAAGACCATGGGAGCTAGCACCAAAAATATAAAAAATATATCATTCTTATTTTAAAGATTAAAAAATAATAAAATATTTAGTACCTTATGGGCACAAAAATTGAGGTGACATGAAAATTGAGATGGCATGGAAATCAAGATAGCTCAAAAATTAAGATAAACTTAGAATATGCTGGCACAAAATTTTCCCCTACTCCAAAACCTATCATTCCTTATATGAAAATAGGGGTTTTGACATCTTCTAAGTGCAACCATAAAGTTTTTTTTTCTATAGGGTGTATCATTCAAATGCTTAGGGTTGGATCTCTCAAAAAAGATAGGCAGTCATAGATCTAGAGCTTTGATACCATGTTGAAGTTGATTCTTCAACCCTATAGCTCCCAAAAATCACCTACAATCAAACACTTATCACAAAAAGAAAAAAATAATGGATTTGTTGTAATAGCATGAGATCTTTATTGATGCAGAAAAATCTTGAATAATTATACAATAATAATGATTTTCCCTTGATAAAGGATAAAGAAACCCTAGGTGAGGATTAAATTAGATCATGAAATGTGTCCTAATCTTACAACTTGAGACAAAAAGGAACATGACCTAAGTAAGCTTAAGTATGCTAATGTAAAAGGGGACTTAATGATTAATTAGGTAATTACCTTTATACTCCAACATTATTTTCAGAATTGTAATAACAATACTCTTTTAAAACTTTGATTTATCATTTATCATTTATCATTTATATTTGTAAGGGTGAAAACTACATACCTTGCACATTTCCCTTCGTTTTGAACACTACCCATTTATCTTAAGTGTTGTAACTAGTGTAGAAGTTGTATATTTTTATGTAAAAGCTAGCAAATTAACAAAACCTTGATTAATTTTAATGTCACATATCCCAAGGGTCTAGACCAAATTTGTAAATGACCCATCCATTAGCATAGGTGATTTCATAGGTGTAAATATAAACACCTATAATTGATATCATCCTAATGAAACATCTAACATCACCACTTTTTCCACTTTCAACACCATAGTAATCTCATTATAACCACACTTGTATCCCTCTCCCTAATTGATTAGATACATTATATTTATTTAACTTTCTTTTTTGTGCTTCTTTTGTGGTTTGCATTTGTGAATAAATCCTTGGGGTACATCATGACCAACATCATCAGGGTCTTCCATATCATGATGCATCAAGTCGTATACCTTTTTGGATCAATCCCTCACACTTTGGAACATTGTCATCATGATCCCATATATCATGAGATTCGCCAGCCAAAGGCTATAGCGAAAGGGTTGCTCAACCTTACATTTTGAATCTCCCAAATCGCTTTCCCCTACATGCGCCTTCAGTAAAGCGCACCCCCATCATCACACGTAACATTATCATTATCCCTCTCTTGAAGTCCATGTCGTCGCTATCACTTCATATTATCATAACTTTTACGCATCTCACCTTTTACACTAACATTGTTTTATTCTGTCGCTTTGCATATAAACTTTCTTGCGTCTAACCATCTTCACCTTCTATTGATTGAAATTGATTCCTTCCATTCCTCATCCCTTTGGACCTAGTTCTCCTTTCAAGAGACCATTTGAATCTTATCAACCCCATTACTCTCTGAAGAGGGCATCCCCAACCCACCATCTAACATCATTTCCTCTCAAAAATTGGGGCATACTACCATCAATTATATATCATTAAGTGTTTATACTTATCTTCTTTCAAATGGCATTACCTTTTTTAGTTGCAAATTCATTCCAAAGACGAGAAAATATACACTTACAATTAACCACATCCTAATGACACATCTAACATCATGAATTTTATCACTTTTCATAACTACACTCACATTGCTTTGCACTAATTACTTAGATAGATTATATTTATCTAATCAATTAGGATTAGCCTTTTAAAATTTCCTCCATCAAATCAATTAAACAAATCACATTTATTTAATTAACTAATTTCCTATATCCTTCTCCATTAATTAAAAAAATAATCTTATTATTTGATTAATTAGTTTTAAAATCTCAAATACTAATCTAATCCCCCACTAACAAAACAACATTTATATCTCATCATAAAATCTAAAAAATTCACATCATCTATTTCCCCAATTTAAAATGTCTAAAATCCTAAATAAAATTATTTTTTAATCTCTAACCCTCCAATTCATCAAATCAATTTTAACCATCCATCTCGAACTACCAATCAATTTAATAACCATTTTTAATTCAAATCATCAAATCCTAAATGAAACTAATATTTAATTCTAGCCATCAAATTAATCAATCAAAGTCCTAACCATTCATTCCTAACTACTATTTATCTAAATTCAAATCAAATTTGAATCTTGGTCATTCACTAAACTAAATCAATCTCAACCCTCCACACACCAACTATTAACATTTACTTCCACCTCCCTCTCAAATTCAAATTCAAAAATTCTCGTTTAATCCTATCCATCCATTTCAAGTGGATCTCAAGACTTCATTTCTCCCATCTCACATCTATAAATCAACCCCATCCTCAACCAAATCATGAAGAAGAATCCATTGGAGAAAATGCATGTTGTCATACTCCAAGAGCAACCGGACATCAAACACATCAAGAGCACATCCACTCACACTAAATTTGCATTGGTCTTTAGCTTCCAATTTAAATTTGCATTCCTAGTTTTGCTCAATCAAAGAGCAACCGGGACATCGAAACACATCAAGAGCACATCCACTCACCCTAAATTTGCATTGGTCTTTAGCTTCCAATTTAAATTTGCAATCCTAGTTTTGCTCAATCAAAGGTACCGGTAGGATTCAAAGTTACATTCAGTTTTACTTTCATTTCCTTTCTTTTTCTTTTTTATCTCATCTTCTACATCAAACAATTGAACTTTCAAATTTTGAATTTTAAATAGGCTCAAACTTACCACTTTAAAATTAGTCACTACACACTACTTGAATGCATAAAATTTAAAATTTGTGGGTTAGCATGTTCTATGAAAGGTCAAACCCTCTAAAATTCATCTAGCATACATCAAAGACCATTGCATGATTGCTTGACATATCTTTAATCTTACCAAAATTATTAAATTAGATCCAAAGAACTGACCAAAGAGACATCCAAATGTGACAAAATCTCTTCAGATGTTTCAACACCACTGCCCATTTATTGTAATTCTAAACAGGGAAAAGCTTTAATTATAAGTACAAAAAGATTGAAGACTACCAAGTCAAATCTACAGAGAGACTTTATTACCTAACTGGAAGTCCATTTTAAAGTGCTCTAAAATGTTTCCATATTTGATGGAGTCAGTTGGAAATCAGTGAAAACTCCTGCTCTTTTTTCAATCCATTTCTCATTCTACACATCAGCCCACCTTAAAATTTAATATATTCAACAAAATGACATAAATTTGAAGGTTCTAGTCTATCTCTACCCAATTTAGCAATGCTCAGGCAAACACCAAATATTGAAACTCAATGAAACAAAGAAAGAGGCCAATGGAGACTCCAACAATTTTTAGTTTATTTTCAAATTGAAAACAACAAGCGAAATTACAATGTACAAAGCAGAGCAATAGCCAAAAATACAACTGAAATCTGGTATAAATGCTTGGAAGACTGATGCACATCAGGCTACCATTACCAGCATTGGCAAGAACGTTTCCAGTTCAGGAGGTTGAAGGAAACCGCCTGGAGGGCCACCATACTTGAGCTCTGCCCTCTTTTTCCTGGGAGGCGATGGACAGAACATGCTTTTAATTTTCTGGTGCTTGGGAGTCTCACACTCCCGCTCCTCAACACCGCCTTCCTCCTCTGAATACCACGGACTCTGTTTCTTCATTTTCTTGACAAACTCCAAATGAACTACTGCGACTCGAACCTTGATCTCTTCTGTCATACTTCTCTGCCTTGCTTAATATTGCAGGAGAGCGAAGAGACTGAAAACATAAATATAAGCTCAACTCAGCTTGCGGGAGAAGTCTAGAACAAACTCAGAGGCGGCAAAGTTCAAATATATTCTGGGGTTCTGCAAATACGTTTGATTAATATTATTAGTTTGTCGTTTAATTTAAGAGACGTTTTAACTTTGGTTGCGCATTTAATACCCCATATGAGGTGAATTCATTAATTCATGTGTTGGGAAGTAGTGGAGTACGCGTCTTATCTACGGCAATGCGTTTTCCACGTGGTAGTATCTGCACCCCTTATTTTGGTTTTAAATGATAGAGTCCTCATTTTCGGCTTTCATATCTCGTTTCATTAAATCTTTTTATCTTTAATTGTCACATTATTTCCATCTTTCTTAGTCTAAAAAATATTTTTTCTATTATCTAAGAAATAAAGTTGTCAAGCTTTAATATCAAATAAAAGAAAGCAAACGGCAAATACTCTTCCAATACTAATAAACGAGGAGAGAAATGCATAGAAAATATAATCAAATAGTTTAATAAAGAAATATATAAACTAGCTTATATATCTTAATCTTAATCTATAAAATGTACGCTGAGATATATCATTTTTGAGACATATTTTTTTATTTTTTAGAAATTTTAAATATGATAATTTAGAACATATTTTAAATAAATAAATATTATTGATTGTGTTGTTTTTTGTTTTTCTTTCAATCTTTTTTAATTTTAAATGTATTAATTTAGAAATTTACTTTTATATGTAATTTTAAATATTTCTAAAATGTCTCTTGCTTTTTGATTTTTTTTTTAAATAAATAAATATTATTAACTATCGTTTTTTGTTTTTCTTTCATGGATTGTGTTGGCCTCCTATAGGCACTGTGCTGCTATTGTAAGGTTACGCATCTTGATGTAGTTAACCACATATTATAATGTTTATCTTAGGAAAATCATAGTGTCTAAATCTCCAACCAATGTAATCATAGTAACTAGTTGTAATACAATATTAGGCTCAAGCCTTCATAGAAGAAAGACCTACATAAATCTCGAAAAAGTTTAGCAACACAACCCCTTACAAAAATCACACCATTTTGATCCTTTGTCCCAATCATCCAATATATGGTAGAAGCAAAATAGGAAACCCTCAAATGGTAAATGAGAAATCATGGGTAAAACTACCAAGAGTTATGTCACCTAAATCCCAAGTTATATTTCTACCACCCCTTTAAAGGTGCATCTCCAAGCTATTTTTATTTTTTCTTATGCTAATAAAAATGTCATAACCTCCTCAATAACATAGACATTCCATTTTTCCTATATGATCTCTATTCAAAAACGTCTTATGACATGTCATTCTTACACATCATAAGTTGGTCAACAAGTCAAGTCCATTATGTAACTTCCCCCTTACATATTTTTCATGTCTTAAAATTGTCATAAGATCTCTTACATGTCTTACAATAGCATAAGATGTTCTTATATAGTTCTACAAAATTAGATGATCCTACAATTTCGTACACGACATATGGAAAATAGAGTCAACTCAAAATTAGTTTCTTGTCCAAAACATCCCAAATTTAAGGATCTAGGATCTTGTATTTATATACAACGAGTTCCATAGATGCACTAGTGGTTCGATCAAGGGAACGATGCAAATTCGCATTGAATTGAACGGGCAGAATTTCCCAAGTGTATTTTGATTTTGCGCTTTATTCAGGATTTGGGGATCTCCTGAAGCCTAATTATTTCCGCTCGAGAAATTCAGTATTGCGTGGTGATGGTTTGATTGGATAATGCACGCACGCACCTGCCTGCACCGCACGCACGCACACGCACACACACGCACACCGCACGCACGCACGCACTTGCCGCACTGTGTATGATTATTATGTAATATGGATGAACCCAAGAGAGAAAAAAAATGATTATAAAAAGGAACTAAAATAAAATCAATAACTATAGTAAAAGTAGCATCCAATCCCTTCAAATTAATAAAAGAATATTTTAATGTTAAAATTTTTGAGAGGAAATAAGCATAGTTTATACGAAGGTTGATATTCACCAACTTGAGAAAAAGAAGCACTAGTCTTACTTTCAAAATCCTAAACTTGAATTAACTAAAAGGAACATATTTGCACATCTTTTATAAATTTAAATTTTTAATATGTATTAAAAAATGTACTATATCCTCAAGGATAAAAGTATATAAATCATTTTACATTTAGTATTGTGATATATAATAATCAAATTATTTGCTTACCACACACATTAACCCTAGCCTTGAAATTATTTGTTAACCAATTATTCCTCCTAATTGTCTAGGTTGACCCTCCTTACATTATTTATTTTATCTGCAACTAAATTTTGGGTTTAACCTTGTCCCATAGATTAGGTCACATTGGACTCTAGTCCTCCCTTTTCAAAATCCTATTTTTTTCTCTTTAATCTAACCTTTTCAAAATTTAATCATTACCAATTATTTTTCTTGTCAAAACATCCCAAATTAAAGATCTAGGATCTTGTATTTATATACAATCCTAGGTAATTAGTACTCATGATCAAAAAATATATATCAAAAGATCATATTACATAATTTTATCTATAGTCTTGCATTAGGATTAGCATTACCACATCAACATTATAGGAACTTGCATTGTTTACTTGCTATGTCTTCAATCTTTGTAAATAAAAATAGGTCTAATTTATTATCAAGTGGTAACCCTTCCCTCTACAAACAATAGGTCCCCGAGGTTCTTTTCAACACTAGCGCTCTTTTAAGAACAAGTAAAAGAAAAGGAAAATGGTTCCTATATGTTTACAATAATATAGGAAATAATAATTCTAGGACAAAATTGCACCAACAAGACCAAACCATAAGTGAATTTCCATTTCAAATCCCAAAAATAGTTATATTAATTTCCCTCTACCATTCAAGCATCATTTCATTATCACTTGCATAAATTATATTATATCAATCATACTGCACAAACCAATCAAAGAAAAAAAATATTGAAGTTGATTTTTCAACCATATAGCTCCCAAAAATCATCTACAATCAAATACCTATCAAAAAAGAGAGAAAAGCAATGGATTTGTTGTAATAACCTAAGAGATCTATTGATGCAAAAAAAACATGAATAGTTATACAATAATAAATATTTACCCTTGATAAAAGATAAAGAAACCTAGATGAAACCCCATGTGAGGATTAAATTAGATCTTGGCATGTTTCCTAATCCTATGACTTGAGACAAAAAGCATACAACCTAAGTACTCTTAATTGTGTTAGTGTAAAAGGGGTCTTAATAATTAATTAGGTAATTACCTTTTTACTCTAACACCCCCCTAAGTTCAGCTTATGGAGAAGCTATAAACCTCTAATGGGGAATGCATAAAAAACAAAAGATGGGTTGTGACAACTAGGCCTAATGTGTGGTGCAAGATGATGGATCATTTATTTTTCCAAGCCTAAAATCACTTCAATTATGCAAAATAAGAAGCTAATAACAACCAGAAATGCAACCTAACTGTTATAGCAACTATGAGGGAAGTTTTTAGAGCATAAAAAGTTGTGTACCTGGCCAGAAAGTTGTTTTTAAGCTATGGAGGACTCATTCACTTTTAGCGGTGAATGGATCCTTTTAGGGTTTTGAAAATATAATTTTAGGATCATGTACCTTGATGTCTACACTCTTGAAATCTCGATTGTCAAGTTCTAGAAGCATATAGTTAATTTTGTAGAGCTCTTTCCGTGATCTTGCACTTTGAATGACAACTTTTGCAAATTTGCAACTTTGACAACTTTACTCCAAATCTTGCTCAACATGATCTTCAACCTATAAATCTACATATACACACTAAAGGGAAAGAAAACTTGTTGGTTTTTTAGTGAATGGTGGTTTTCCTTAGTCAAACCCCTTGTAGGTAATTAAACCAAATGATGAAATGAAAGAAATGAAGCATGAACATGAAATAGTGCAAATGATTTCACCTTGGCTAATGTCTTGTGAAGCAAATCTACAAACTATCATGGAGTGTCCATGAAGAATGTAGATCTAGGATCCTTGAGAATGATATGAATAATGGTTGCAAGTATATCTTCAATGTTGCACTCACTTCTTAGCTCAACAACATGAATGCATGCACTTAGAAACACTTGAAATGATGATATGATCTTGAATTGTTGCAATAAACACTTGAAATCTTCCTTTAAATTCCTTATGAATTCCTTTGAAATGCTATATAATTCTCTTGATTTTGATCTCATGAAGTCACACCAAATTGCTAGGTGAAACAATGTGAATTAACCCCTTTTTCATACTCAATTAGGAGATTAACCTTGAAATTCAAAGAATTAATGCCAACACTAGATCTAGAAAGAAAGATAACTAAATTCCCACTAGAATGAAATTCAAAAATCAAGGTCTCATTAAGGGAGGACCCATTCACCACCAAAGGCAAATGGGTCTTGGCTAAGTTTCTAGGACCAAGCTTTAGGGAGCTGAAAGAAGGCCAAAAACCCATTCCATATCAACTAAGAAAAGGGGGTCCTATTAAGGGAGGACCCATTCACCATCAAGGATGAATGGGTCTTGGATCAATTTACCAGGACCAAATTTTTCCCAATAAAATAATTTGATATTTAATTTATGATTGTCGGGAAAGATCTTCAGGAGGTGTCAAAATTAAGGCCTAAAAAGGAGGTTAATAACTCCAATTAACCACAATGAATTAGGACCACCTAGATAAATGTGAAAGTTCTTTAAATGACTTTACAAAACTTAAACAATGTTCCAATTACATACATTTTATTTAGAAAGGGGCCCATTAGGCTCAATTAAGCAAAGAAGTCTTAGAAAAGCGTGAAAGTGTGTTACAACACCTTTGCAAAGGACAGATTAAGGCATGTTTTAATAAAATAAAGGTCCTAGAATAATGTGAATGTGTACAATACATTACAACACCACTCCAAGACACCATTAGTTCAGCTTTAATATCAATTATCAAGCAAGCAAGGAAAAAGGCTACTTTTTCCTTTACTACAATACTATTCAAGAGTTTTCTTCTTTGGATAGATTTGCATCTTTGGACAATTTGGATGATGAGGTTTCTTCATATTCTCCTTATCCTCCTATAGATAATATTGTTGATACTTCACCTTCATTTATTCCTTGTGTAAAATCATTGATTGAGACTCCCATCATTCATGATTCTTCCAAGTTACTTCAATTCAAAAGGATGGTCATAGTTAAGTTCAAATTCAACTTTTGGAATGAGTACTTGATAGGTATTTTAGATTTTTTTTATGTCTCATATTGAATATTTAGAGAACATTATTTAGGACATTCATCTCCTCTTTGATGATATTTATTGCACTGTTATTGTCAAATCAATATTGTCTTTGGAGGTTTTATATCATGAGTTTTTGCATAAACTTGATTTTTCATCTTCTTTGATTGGGGTAGCACTTGGTTTTTTTGTGGAATACTCTAGTATGGAGACACTTGATTAGTTTTCTAATACACTCATCCTCGTAATCCTTCCCTCATATAGATCTTCTTGGATTCATAGCACATATTCTACATCCACCAATGGACTTGTGTCATCCCAAGGGGAGGAATTTTGTTTCCAAGCATTGGATTATCTTTTGTCTTCAAGAATTCACCATTGGAATCCAAGCTACTAAAAATTATGGGGGGTTCCATATCCTCACTCTTTCTCTCCTATGGGGAGATAACTATTGTATATTTATAATGGATGTATTCATTGGGGGGTCATGTCGAGTCCTCCTTACATCACTTGTACATGTTTTTTTTCTTACATTCTCTCTTTTGGAGAGGAGTTTTCTCCATGTTTTCCTCCTTTACTCCATTTTTCAGAGATATTTTTTTTATGGGTACCTACCATGGACTAGTAGGTATGACCCATCCTTACATATTTTATGCATCTTTATATTCATGCATTTATTTTCCTCTCCCTAAGCTACACTTAAAGGGGAGTTTCAACTAGTTTGAACATGGTGTTTTACCTAACTAGTTAACCTAGTAGGTCTTATTAACACATGTTCACACATTAAGTTTACTTAGGTCTTTAGGAATATTTCTAGAAGTCTCTAGTACACATGTGATCCTATCTTTAGTTGCTTCATTGAATAAGATTAAGATATTTGTTAAAATATCATCTTGTCCTATCTCTCAAACTTTCCTATATAAGCAAGGCCTCTTATGTATATTATGCCATATCATTGTTCCATTATTGATCATTGTACATTTATTACATCCATGATAAATAAAATTATCCTCTTTCCCTACTCTTTTGTGGAATGTTATTTCTAGATTTGTAGGTGATCTTGGAAGCTTGAATCCTTGTGTGACTCTTACAAACTGAAGATGACCCCCTAAGGACTACTTCCATCAAAAATACAATAGATATTCCCTTGAATACAAGATAAAAAAATATGAAGGGATCTAATAAGACTCCAAAATAATATCCCAAAAAGATTAGGAACATGAAGGCAAACATGAATAACACCATTGAAGCATGAATAAGTTGTAAACAATTGTAAAAAATGTGACAATTATAGTGTTGAAACTAAAGAACCTCTTCTAAAATTAGGGTGAAGATCAAGATAAAAAAGAAAAAAGTCTACATGAATGATCATAATGATGCTACTTGAACAATGAACAAATAGCTAACCAAGGAAACAATCTAACTGTTGAAGATATAAATAGCACATGAATTTCCACAAGTGACCCCAATGGTACTACTCAACTAGTATAAAGTATATTACAAGTCAAAAATATAGATGCCAATAGTCTAAAGAAAAATGATCAATTGAGGATAGAAGGATTCCTTAACACAACAAGAATGAAAGAATGTTTATATCTAGTATGTGTTCCATCTCACCAAAATGGATAGGTAACCAACCATTACATCCACCTTGTAAATAGGAACAAAAAGTAGATACATAGCTCACTCCAAATCAAAACCAAGGAAGCATTAGCACCAAAAATATGATACCCATCATAATACTGACAAGGAAGAGGTATGATAGGTCCATTAAAAATGTGTGTCACAATGTAGTACAAGAAAGAGAAGAAAATATCATTAAAATATGCACAAGATAGTACCTACAACTGAAAAAGGGTGTACAAAACAAGGCACACATGTACAAAACTAGACAAGGTTGTGATTATAAATAATAAAGAAGACATAACAAACCCCCCAAAACACTTTATAAAGTAGTGAATAAAAAAAATAACACAACATGATATGCAAGATCCCCACAATACATGTATAATATATGGTGTTTTATCTCAGTGTGTTTACACGTAAAGCTATGCATTCAATAGATGCTTACAATTCTCAAAAAATACTACATGCTAAAATTATATATAGATAAACTAAAATGAAGTAATCTTATCCAAATAAATCTTTTCCAAATGCCAAAATATCCAAGCAATCAACTAGAATATAAAATAATGACAAATTGAATAAAAACACCTAGTGAAGATTCTAAAAAAAGTACATGGATAACTATGAAGAAATCTAAAATATATTTTCAATTTCGTAAGAATCATGAAAATTAGAGATCCAAGAAAAAAGTTATGAGTGTGGGAGCCAAAAATGAAGATCTAAATTCAATAAGCGATAAAATGTATCTATAGAAAAATATAAGAAAAAAACACCATTAGAAAGTTCTTAGAACCAACTTTCCAATGTGATATTTTGTTTGCCAAATTTTAACACCGTATACAAAATTTATAACATTTTTTGTAAAATTATTCTTTTATACCTCAAAGCACAAAATAAGCCCTATATAGGCACCTAGTCATCCATGTGACCAAAGGTTAAGATTCTAGGGATCGGTTGGTTAACAACAAGGTTCTAGTCACTTATGCGATTAGTGGCTAAGACCATGGGAGCTAGCACCCAAAATATAAAAAATATATCATTCTTATTTTAAAGATTAAAAAATAATAAAATATTAGTACCTTATGGGCACAAAAATTGAGGTGACATGAAAATTGAGATGGCATGGAAATCAAGATAGCTCAAAAATTGAGATAAACTTAGAATATGTTGGCACAAAAATTTCCCCTACTCCAAAACCTATCATTCCTTATATGAAAATAGGGGTTTTGACATCTTCTAAGTGCAACCATGAAGTCTATTTTTCTATAGGGTGTATCATTCAAATGCTTAGGGTTGGATCTCTCAAAAAAAGATAGGCAGTCATAGATCTAGAGCTTTGATACCATGTTGAAGTTGATTCTTCAACCCTGTAGCTCCCAAAAATCACCTACAATCAAACACTTATCACAAAAAGAAAAAAATAATGGATTTTTTGTAATAGCATGAGATATTTATTGACGCAGAAAAATATTGAATAATTATACAATAATAATGATTTTCCCTTGATAAAGGATAAAGAAACCCTAGGAGAGGATTAAATTAGATCATGAAATGTGTCCTAATCTTACGACTTGAGACAAAAAGGCACATGACCTAAGTAAGCTTAAGTATGCTAGTGTAAAAGGGGACTTAACGATTAATTAGGTAATTACCTTTATACTCCAACATTATTTTTAGAATTGTAATAACAATACTCTTTTAAAACTTTGATTTATCATTTATCATTTATCATTTATATTTGTAAGGGTGAAAACTACATACCTTGCACATTTCCCTTCGTTTTGAACAATACCCATTTATCTTAAGTGTGGTAACCAGTGTAGAAGTTGTATATTTTTATTTAAAAGCTAGCAAATTAACAAAACCTTGATTAATTTTAATGTCACATATCCCAAGGGTCTAGACCAAATTTGTAAATGACTCATCCATTAGCATAGGTGAATTAATAGGTGTAAATATAAACACCTATAATTGATATCATCCTAATGAAACATCTAACATCACCACTTTTGCCACTTTCAAAACCATAGTAATCTCATTATAACCACACTTGCATCCCTCTCCCTAATTGATTAGATACATTATATTTATTTAACTTTCTTTTTTGTGCTTCTTTTGTGGTTTGCATTTGTGAATAAATCCTTGGGGCACATCATGACCAACATCATCATGGTCTTCCATATCATGATGCATCAAGTCATATACCTTCTTGGATCAATCCCTCACACACTTGGCACATTGTCATCATGATCCCTTATATCATGGTCCATAAGCCAAAGGCTATAGCAAAGAAGTTGCTCAACACATTTTGAATCTCCTAAATGTTTCCCCTACATGTACCTTCCATTAAGCATACCCCATCATCACGCATCATTTCATTATCATTATCCCTCTCTTCATCCATGTCCATCATATCGCTTCATATTATCATAACTTTTCACACATCTCACCCTTTTACTAACATTGTTTCTTCATCTTCACACACCCCAACTTTCTTGCATCTAACCATCTTCACCTTCTATTGATTCAAATTGATTCCTTCCATTCCTCAACCCTTTGGAACTAGTTCTCCTTTCAAGAGACCATTTGAATCTTATTAACCCCACTACTCTCTGGAGAGGCCATCCCTAACCCACCATCTAACATCATTTCCTCTCAACAATTGGGGCATCCTACCATCAATTATATATCATTAAGTGTTTATACTTATCTTCTTTCAAATGGCATTACCTTTTTTAGTTGCAAAGTCATTCCAAAGACGAGCAAATATAGACATTAAAATTAACCACATCCTAATGACACATCTAACATCATGAATTTTATCGCTTTTCATAACTACACTCACATTGCTTTGCACTAATTACTTAGATTATATTTATCTAATCAATTAGGATTAGCCTTTTAACATTTCCTCCATCAAATCAATTAAACAAATCACATTTATTTAATTA
The DNA here is from genome assembly GCA_007258455.2 of Sequoia sempervirens. Classification (NCBI taxonomy): domain Eukaryota; kingdom Viridiplantae; phylum Streptophyta; class Pinopsida; order Cupressales; family Cupressaceae; genus Sequoia; species Sequoia sempervirens. The sequence continues at coordinate 2,953 of VDFB02333198.1, read as the reverse complement.
ACTAATTTCCTATATCCTTCTCCATTAATTAAAAAAATAATCTTATTATTTGATTAATTAGTTTTAAAATCTCAAATACTAATCTAATCCCCCACTAACAAAACAACATTTATACTCATCATAAAATCTAAAAAATTCACATCATCTATTTCCCCAATTTAAAATGTCTAAAATCCTAAATAAAATTAATTTTTAATCCCTAACCATCCAATTCATCAAATCAATTTTAACCATCCATCTCCAACTACCAATCAATTTAATAACCATTTTTAATTCAAATCATCAAATCCTAAATGAAACTAATATTTAATTCTAGCCATCAAATTAATCAATCAAAGTCCTAACCATTCATTCCTAACTACTATTTATCTAAATTCAAATCAACTTTGAATCTTGGTCATTCACTAAACTAAATCAATCTCAACCCTCCACACACCAACTATTAACATTTACTTCCACCTCCCTCTCAAATTCAAATTCAAAAATTCTCATTTAATCCTAGCCATCCATTTCAAGTGGATCTGAAGCCTTCATTTCTCCCATCTCACATCTATAAATCAACCCCATCCTCAACCAAATCATGAAGAAGAATCCATTGGAGAAAATGCGTGTTGTCATACTTCAAGAGCAACCGGACATCAAACGCATCAAGAACACATCCACTCACACTAAATTTGCATTGGTCTTTAGCTTCCAATTTAAATTTGCATTCCTAATTTTGCTCAATCAAAGGTACTAGTAGGATTCAAAGTTAGATTCAATTTTACTTTCATTTCTTTTTTCCTTTTTTTTTCTTATCTTCTACAACAAACAATTGAATTTTCAAAATTTGAATTTTATATAGGCTCAAGCTTACCCTTTTCAAACTAGTTAGTAGATGCTACTTGAATGCATAAAATTAAAAATTTATGTTAGCATGTTCTATGATAAGTAAAACTTTCTAAGATTCATCAACCATACATCAAAGACCATTATTTGATAGCATTCTATCAACCCTTAACATTAACAAAACACCAATGATTAGTCATATTGAATGATTGCTTGACATGAATTTAATCTTACTGAAATTAATGAATTGGATCCAAAGAAATGACCAAAAAAGACATCCACATGTGACAAACTCTCTTTAGATGTTTCAACACCACTTACCATTTATTGTAATTCTAAACAGGGAAAAGCTTTAATTATAAGTACAAAAGGATTGCAGACTACCAACTCAAATCTACAGAGAGACTTTATTACCCTGACTGGAGATCATTTACACAAGTGCTCTAAAAATGTTTCCATATTTGTTAAATCAGTTGGAAATCAGTGAAAGCTCCTGCTCTTTTCAATCCCATTTCTCATTCTACCACATCAGCCCACCTTAAAATTTAATACATTCAGCAAAATGGCATAAAATTGAAGGTTCTAATTTATCTCTGCAATTTAGCAATGCTCAGGCAAACACCAAATATTGAAACTCAACCAAAACAAAGGCCAATGGAGACTCCAACAATTTTTAGTTTTTTTTCAATTGAAAACAACAAGCGAAGTACAATGTACAAGCAGAGCAATAGCAAATGCACATCAGGCCCCTGCATTACCACCATTGGCAAAGAACATTTCAAGTTCAGGAGAGTTGAAGAAGCCGCCTGGAGGAGGGCCACCATACTTGAGCTCTGCCCTCTTTTTCCTGGGAGGCGATGGACAAAACATGCTTGTAATTTTTTGGTGCTTGGGAGTCTCACACTCCCGCTCCTCAACACCCCCTTCCTCCTCTGAATACCACGGACTCTGTTTCTTCATTTTCTTGACAAACTCCAAATGAACTACTGCGACTCGAACCTTGATCTCTTCTGTCATACTCCTCTGCGTTGCTTAATATTGCAGGAGAGCGAAGAGACTCAAAACATAAATATACGCTCAACTCAGCTTGCGGGAGAAGTCTAGAACAAACTCAGAGGCGGCAAAGTTCAAATATATTCTGGGGTTCTGCAAACACGTTTGATTAATATTATTAGTTTGTCGTTTAATTAAGAGACGTTTTAACTTTGGATGCGCATTTAATACCCCGTATGAGGTGAATTCATTAATTCATGTGTTGGGAAGTAGTGGAGTACGCGTCTTATCTACGGCAATGCGTTTTCCACGTGGTAGTATCTGCACCCCTTATTTTGGTTTTAAATGATAGAGTCCTCATTTTCGGCTTTCATATCTCGTTTCATTAAATCTTTTTATCTTTAATTGTCACATTATTTCCATCTTTCTTAGTCTAAAAAATATTTTTTCTATTATCTAAGAAATAAAGTTGTCAAGCTTTAATATCAAATAAAAGAAAGCAAACGGAAAATACTCTTCCAATACTAATAAACGAGGAAAGAAATGCATAGAAAATATAATCAAATAGTTTAATAAAGAAATATATAAACTAGTTTATATATCTTAATCTTAATCTATAAAATGTATGCTGAGATATATCATTTTTGAGACATATTTTTTTATTTTTTAGAAATTTTAAATATAATAATTTAGAACATATTTTAAATAAATAAATATTATTGATTGTGTTGTTTTTTGTTTTTCTTTCAATATTTTTTAATTTTAAATGTATTAATTTAGAAATTTACTTTTATATGTAATTTTAAATATTTCTAAAATGTCTCTTGCTTTTTGAAGTTTTTTTTAAATAAATAAATATTATTAACTATCGTTTTTTGTTTTTCTTTCACGGATTGTGTTGGCCTCCTATAGGCACTGTGCTGCTATTGTAAGGTTACGCCTCTTGATGTAGTTAACCACATATTATAATGTTTATCTTAGGAAAATCATAGTGTCTAAATCTCCAACCAATGTAATCATAGTAACTAGTTGTAATACAATATTAGGCTCAAGCCTTCATAGAAGAAAGACCTACATAAATCTCGAAAAAGTTTAGCAACACAACCCCTTACAAAAATCACATCATTTTGAT
>VDFB02333197.1:0-43502 GCA_007258455.2 Sequoia sempervirens | reverse complement strand
AAATTATTCAGCAAATTTTATTGGGCTAATGATCTCGTCATTTTTTTTCTTACTTTTCTATAGTGATTAAAATTTAATATATAAGATTTGATAGATTTATACTTAAATACATTTACAGTGGATGATTGTAGAAAATAGTGAATTTTAAGTTGTGATAAAGTCTCCGCACGTAACTCAATAAACTAATCTTTAATTTAAGACCTCCAGTAATATAAGCCTTTCTTTGTCTGGATTTTTCTCAGATTAAATTAGTTTAATAAATAAATTTAATAAGGTACTTCGCTTGTCTGGATGGCTTGTGTAATTTGTAAGAAGCATAATACAATAACAATAATAACAAAGGATGCATAATGACAGGTGGACTAAGTCAATACGTCTAATTTTCCAAGTGTTATATTGCTTTAACCAATATAACTCCGTAATTTCTACGAACTTTCTGTGACAAATAATTCAGAAATTTGATGTTTAGCGTGCAATGAATTTAGACAATCGGAACGTCATTTATTACAGAAAATTGAAGTTTTTCTAAATACTGGTATACTTGCATCTCAAGGCAACATTTATCCAAATAATCATTAAATTGAATTTATTTGCCAATGCTTTGTAGAACTAATTAATTATTATTAAAAAAAAATCCAGTATACGTTATTGGAATACTAGGGTAGTTTCTACAAAGCCAAACACATAACGTCAACTTATGTTATTGCCACTAAGAATTTTATATAATAAGGGAGAAAGTGAATGATTGGATAACATATAGTTGTTGTAGTACAACGTGTTCTTTCCTCTAAAAATAAGTACATAGAATGTCTTTTCAAAAATTATTCTAGATAATTTTAAATAATGTGTAACTTACTTGTTTTCAAGTTAAATTGTAGGGTGGATACAAATGTCATATGTCATTAATGTTCAAACTTTATATATATTGAATTTTTTATTAATTTTAAATTTAGTGATGAATAAGGGAGAGGGTTTATTAATTTAGTTTAAATTTGAAAAATATTTAAATAATATTTCAATTGAAATTTTAATTATGAGTTGGGGTGGGGGGCCTAGTTCGATTGGCTAAAGCATCGTGGTCATGAGGTTTAGTCTCTCCCCAATCTCATAGTGGGGTAGCTTATAGCGGGCGTATACTGTCTGCCGCCAAACATGTAGCGAGTAGAGGGCGTATACCTTACCGATTCTTGCAGTCTAAAAAACAAGTTTGTAATGATGTATCTTATGTAAAAATTTATTTTGAATTTCCATTTTTTATAAAAGATTATATGACATCTTATTTATTTATGATTAATGTTTCTAAAATTGATTTATTATACAACTTAAAAATTATTAAAAAATATATTTTAATATTATGATCAAAATTTATACAATAAAATGCTTAGTACTTAAAAAAACCATTTATCAATAAATAAAGATTAGATTCTTACTTAAAAAAAAAATTCTATGATAAGTGATGGCAAGTCTAAATATTACTATTGTAGACACCTAAAAATGTCCTCTTACAATACCTTGTCCCGACATTACACCATTTAGACATCTTGTAGCATCTTTTGCCCTAGGTAGCTATGTCATCATCTAATTAGTTAAATAAATCTTATTTAACTAATTTCATTTATCCCCTATTTATCCATAATCCCTTTTTCAATAATTAATTAAATATTTATTTATTTAATTATTCACGACCATTTATCCTCTCTAATTAAATAATTATTTTAATTGTTTAATTAGTCATTTATCTATTTGCCTACAATTAAATAAATCTTTTTCACCTTTTCCTATAATTAAATAATGATTTTACATTATTTAATTATCTTTCCACCTCATCCCTATCCTTTATTAGATAATGCTTTATCATTATTTAAAAAGTTTATCATTTCATTATCCTTCTCATCTTTTTAGGATTTATTTCTTTTAAAACAATAAATCAAAATCTTTCTATCTTTTTAAAATCTTATCTCATCGCATTATATTTCCTCTTTTGTCAAAAAAATCAAATCCTTATCAAATCTTATCTCCAAGATCAAATCTTACCTCTGTTCGCATTAAAGTTCTATAAATATAGCCTCTCAGAAGCCATTTGGGGGTCTAATTCTTCAAGCATCCTTATTCTATCAAAATCATTCATGAATCTTTCATCCATATTTATCTATCATCCTCCATCTATCACCTTCATCATATCATTATGCTACTATCTATCATCCTCCATCTATCACCTTCATCATATCATTATGCTACTGAATTGAGCAACCAACATTCCTCCAACAATCAAACCTTCAAAATCTTGCATTCTTAGTGAGGTTGAGAAGAGAAATGGAGATAGATCAAGCATAATATGGAGATCAGTTTGCATTTGGGTTTCTTATTTTGTTTTTCATGTTGTCTCATGCTTCATTGTGCTTGTTAGGGTTTTATTATTAATGTTTATTCATTTACCCTGATTTAAGATTTTGACCCTAACTACATTGGTGAACCCAATGTCTTTTGATCTAATCATACATTTTTGTAGGTTTTTCTTCTAAAAATTTGTATTTATCTAACCCTCGTTTGTCAAGTTTTGCATGTGGATTGTTACTATGATTGTAGGAAGCATTGTTGGAATCTTCCCATCCTCTTAGAGAAAATCTCCACAACATCATCATCTATCAAGAGTCTCATGAGGGATAATTGTTACAGCTGTGAAAATACCTCATTCTCATAAGCTTCATTTCCTGTCTTGATTGTTGTACTATGCCCTTTGCAACTAAATAGGAAAGCTAAAAGAAAGATGATTCAATTTTTAGCTTTAATTAGTTTCCTTTAACTTTCATTTCCATTAAATTTAGTTTTCATTAACTTTAGTTTTATTAATTTAGATAATTTCCTTTAAATTAATTTAGAGTTAGATGTAAATTTAGATTTAAGATTTTTAATTTTTCTAAGTTAGTTTAAATTTAGCTTTTAAAAAATTTAATTTAGCTTTTAATTTTAATTTTAGGTTTTTAGTTTAGAATTAAATTCTTTAATTTAGATTTTTAATTGGAATTTAATTAGATTTTTAGATTTTAAAGTAGCTTTTAGTTTGATTCTTTTTTAGATTTTTAAATTAGATGTTTATATTTTTTAAAATAGCTTTTAATTAGATTTGTTTATATTTTTAAAATGGATTTTTAGATTTTTAATTAGATTTTTAGATTTTAAAATTAGCTTTTAGTTAGATTTCTTTTTAGATTTTTAATTTTTTTTTTTTAATTAATTAGATTTTTCATTAGTCTTTAATTAGATTTATTTTTAGATTTGTAATGGGATTGTTATTTTATGTTTCTAATTTAATTTATATTTAGATTTTCTAATTTAGATTTAGATTTTGTTTTATCATAACTTTGTCATACAGGCTTCAAATTGTGCAAACGAGGACTCATTGGAAAGCTAACATGATAATTTAAAATGGTGCAAAAATTATTAGGTGAATCATATGGAGCTGGAAAATCATTTGGATTAGTCACAACACCAATTTGGAAAGTGAAAATAACCAGGTGCACTCATTTCATTTGTCATCTCTTAATCATTGTTTGCAAACACATTTGGATTTGGGCTCTTAAAATGAATATTGTCTTCAATCACATATTGAAAATTAAGATTAAAATTGACCATTATCTTCCATCACACATTTTAGCTTTGGGTTAAAAAGAATGAGTGCTTCTATTTTTTACTTACACACATTTCATTTCTAAAGGAAATTAACAACTGCAAGTGTGAATCAAGTGCATGTGTGATCACAAACACCTCACTTGGTTTTATTTTTTCAAACCCTTCATATGAGGTCTGCTAGGGAATTTCATCACCCCTAGGGATGACTTCAATCAAAGTGTGAATCAAAAGACACACTCTTTTGGAAGTTAAAATATTGTCGCTCTTGGCTAAGCCCCAAAGAACTTTGTACCTTTGGGAAGTGTTCAGGTGAAGGGTGGGTTACCCCTTTTCTTGACTGTGTGGCAGGATTTTTCTTTCAAATTATCCTTAGTCAACCTTGTGCATCCTAGCTTGAGACATAATTGGCCATACCCACTTGACTAGTTCTAGGACTTGTTGATGCGTCTTCTTCAAATGCATTCTTAACTATCACATTCATGATTTCAAATTCAAACTTTTTTATGTTTCTTGCATCTATGATCATTTGTTTGCAAATTGACACATCAAGCTATAAACATTAACACATAAACACATCATCTATAACCATCCTTAAACACATCAAAACATTTCCACAACCATCAACCAAACATGTCTAACTGCTATCCTCCATATTCATCCCTGACCTATGAATGAAACCAAAGGATTGAATATCTTGACCATCATTTGAAATAGCTTGAAACACAACTAGAATCCCAACAGTTGACTAAAATGATGCAATCATCTCATAAACCTTTATCCTCACCCAAAACTACATCATCCAAGTTCAATGTCCATGACTTTATGCAAAGGATAAATGAGAAACCCAAATCTAATTCCTCAAACACAAATAATATGGAACAATCCTACCATGTCATGCACTCATCGTTGTCCTCCATAAGTCAAAATAAACCTCATGAGTCTTTCTCCCAAGTTAATGAATCTATCCAACCATCGTCTCCTATCATACCATCTACATCCAATGATTCATGTCAATCTCTTAGTCCAAAGCATGCTAGCATAGACTCCCATACACATCAAGATCAAACTATTCTTTCCACTCCATCCAATGATACCAAAATTCCACAAGCCCTTCCAATCTTTGACCAAGATCCCATCTCTCATGAACCTCATGATGATCCCCTTACCTCTTTTTGCTTCATTAAAGATGATCCCCTTTCGTCTCAAGAGAAAAATATCCTTTCAAATCCTCCTTCCACCTCATCTAATGAATCCATACCATCTCATTATTCCATTTCATCCCAAGAGCATGATAGTTCTTCCATCATATCCAATGATGTACCACCATCTGCTGATCAAGATATGCTTTCTACAAAATCTTAGGATTCCCTTCCTCATCAAGATCAAGATATACCTCCATTCAAGGATACCCTTTCATTTGATGGTGATGTTCATCCTTCTCATGATCAAGATATGCCTTTCATATCACTTCATGATTATTCCATAACTAATAAAGAGCAATCTACTCCATATCCTACACCTCATCATCCTTTTTGATGTCAAGATCAAAGTACCCCATCATCCCCATGTCAAGATCCTATCACCCATCCTAATTCCCCTCATGATCACAATCCTCCACAAGAGTCTACCACCCCTATTCAATCTATCCATGAGCCCCTTACCTATCAAATGAGTTCCCTCACTTTTATCCAAGGTGGTTTACTCCAAGATCTTTTTATTCTTTCCATATCACATCCATCTCATGATATACTTGCGTCTTGTTTCACAAATAATACATATCCTATTGGAAAATGAATATGCCAAAGTATGAACTACAAAGGCAAAGGATTAGGCCTTCATGAACAAGGTATCCTAGAACCCCTTTACATCCAAGAAAGTCCATATTATCATGGCATTGGTTATACACCTCATGCTCAAGACATTGGTACCCATTGTAAGTCTAGATTCCATCAAAATAAACGTAAGTATCATAGTCCATCAAACATTCCATCCATCCTAGGTGCTTATCCTAGCCCATCAAGCCTTCCATTTATCCTTGGTCCTTGCCATAAAAACCCTAGTCCTTCAACCCTTCCATCCATATTGGGTCCCTACATCCCTCCATATCCTATTCATCAAGAACAACAAAGGCACACATCCTTGATGCCCTCTCAAAATTCTACCTATATTAACCCATCCATAATACCTCCATATCATAATTCATATCAATCCACCTATCCCATTACTCTTGGAAGCAATTTGGGTTCCAAATTTCAAACTCTTCCATATCAAAATCCACATACATCAAAGGATCAACATGTCTCCTCAAAGCGACATGCAAAAATTAAAAATAATTGATCCAAAGTCAAAAGAAAAAATTCAAAGGCCACAAAGGGCCATAAATCAAAAATAAAAAATTCAAAGGCCACAAAGGCCCACAAATAAAAAAGAAAAATCTCAAAGGCCACAAAATCCCATGAATCAAAAATCAAAGTCAAAATCTATGTGGATTCCTAAAAGTCTCGTAGAAGCAACAAAATCTAAATTGGCATCCAAACTTGCTTATCCAAAAAATCCATCTAATTCTAAATATCCTTTATCACTACCATCCATTTTGGGTCCATATATCCCAAAATCCCCATCCACTCCTCCATCTAAATCTCTAAATTCAAAAGCAACTTCTTTTCCATCACACCATCACCCTTCAAGGTGTGTGCCAGTTTTGATCTTTCTAGCCTTTCCATCTATCCATCGACAAGCCTTCCAATCTCCAACATCCATCCCCCATTATCCTCCTTTAGTCCAAACCTTTGCTTAAGTCCTTAGCTTCTTCCATCATGCCATTATTTATGAGTCTAATTCCCATTGCCATGGTTTATTGGAGCACATATTCAAGGGATATTAGTCATGTAACTTGATGCTTGATTCCTCCCTCCATCTTCCTATCATGCATATACTATCTTTAATTTTCATTTATCCTTATCCATATCCCTTTCTCTTGCACTCTACACTTGGGGAAAAGTTTCATCCATCTTGTCATTCATATCCATTACCTTTCCACCTTTGATCTTGACAAGGTTAAGGATCTTCTTGAACATCATACCTCTTATCCTATACACTTTATCCATATCTTTTGTACCATATCCTTCACCTTATCCATATTTCATTATTCTATCTAAATACATCCTTTCTTCCCTTAGTCTTGATGAGGAATAGGGGAAAAATACTTAGGAATTTGTGTCCATATCTTATGTAGTTGAGCTTGATCATCCTATTCATTAGCCTTATTCTTGCGTTCTTCCATTAAAATGTCCTGAAAAAATCCAAAAAAATAAAATATTCTGAAAATACAAAAAAATCAAAATATCTCCACAAAATAGAAAAAAATGGAAAAAGGTCCTAAAAAATAATCATATAGCCAACAAAAATCCAAACAATAAAATAAACCCATCCAATCACTTCTTCCAATTTCATCTAATCAATCCATCAACTCAATTCAATCAACCAACCATTCAACCAATCAATCATCTTCATCAAATCCATTCATTTATACATCCAATTACTCAAAATTAATCGAGGCAACAATCCCAATGTAAGTCATCATCAATCCATACCAATCAAGTCAATCAATCGTGTCAAATTATCCAATTGTGTCAATGGTCTTTATCCTAATCTTGTTGTAAACTAAATCAACCAATCAGTCAATCAATTATCATCATCCTTGTGTTAATCTAGAAATATATCGTTCCCCGCAATGAAAACACTATCATCATCATCAATCAATGGTTTATAGCTTGACATGGGCACTACCTTGTTTGTTTTTTAATCATTTGTGCATGTTTTCTTGCTTACTTGTGTGTGTTATCATTTTATCTTACATTTGTATCAAATTCATATCATTCCAGTGAATATTCATATCTTACGTATGTTGGAATAGATTTTTGCACTATCCTTTTCATCTAAGGTCATATCATACCTTTTGTGCATTAGGGCTTTAATGCTCTAAGTTTACTTCCTCTTACATCTACACAAGGTTGTATTACATTGGGGAACAAGAGAAATTTTCACCTTGGTCCTTATATCTTGGTGCATAAGATCTAGTGCTATATCAAACATGATGGTTGCTTACCTTTATTGCAACATAACACATTATTCCCTTTCTTCTATCCATTTCTTTATCTTTCTCTTGACCAATCCATTTCATTTCAAGAGCATACCCATGTTTATCCAACCTGCTTATCTTCTTGAATGGGCATCATCATCCCATCATCATCCTATCTTTCTATCATCACCCATTTTATTTTATCCATACCCTAGCTTCTTTGAAATGATGTTACTCAACACAAATCTCATCATCTCGAACATCATCTCAAAGATAGGAAAAATGTAGACACCCAAAAATGTCATCTTACAGTCCCTTGTCCATCATTTAGACATCTTGTAGCACCTTTTTCCCTAGGTACCCGTGTCATCATCTAATTAGTTAAATAAATCTTGTTTAACTAATTTCATTTATCCACTATTTATCCATAGTCCCTTTTTCTATAATTAAATAAATATTTATTTATTTAATTATTCATGACTATTTATCCCCTCTAATTAAATAATTATTTTAATTGTTTAATTAGTCATTTACCTATTCACCTATAATTAAACAAATCTTTATTTATTTAATTATGTTTCCACCTCATCCCTATCTTTTATTAGATAATGCTTTATCATTATTTAATAAGTTTATCATTTCATTATCCTTCTCTTCTTTTTAGGATTTATTTCCTTTAAAACAATAAATCAGAGTCTTTCTATCTTTTAAAATCTTATCTCATCTCGTTGTATTTCGTATTTTGTCAAAAAAATCAAATCCTTATCGAATCTTATCTCCAATATCAAATCTTATCTATGTCCACATCAAAGCTCTATAAATATAGCCTCTCAGAAGCCATTTGGGGGTTTGATTCTTCAAGCATCCTCATGCAGTCAAAATCATTCTTGAATCTTTCATCCATATTTCTCTATCATCCTCCATCTATCACCTTCATCATATCGTTATGTCGCTATTCCTCCAACAATCAAACCTTCAAAATCTTGCATTCTTATGTGAGGTTGAGAAGAGCAATGGAGATAAATTGAGCATGATATGGGGATCGATTTGCATTTGGGTTTCTTATTTTTATTTTCATGTTGTCTCATGCTTCATTGTGCTTGTTAGGGTTTTATTATTGATGTTTATGCATTTACCCCAATTTAAGATTTTTACCCCAACTACAACTATATCTAATTAACTTTTATTATACCAAAACTAAATAATATATACCTGAAACATAAATATTGTTATATGTTGTTCCAATATAATAACAATAGATGCTATCTTTTAACAAGATTTCAAAAATATATTTATGTGGTTAATTCTAGTTCTCATTTATAGAGAACCTATCTAATATGTGAAAGAAGATATAAAGCTATGAATACTTTCCATATTAGAAAGGGTGGGCATTCATTGTCTACATGAATATAGTGTTATACAATATTATATATTATGATGAATATTTTTTTGAGAAATGACTAATATAGATAGATGTATTATTATTATTATTTTTTATCTATCAATATTGTTGTTAATAATTGTTTTCAATAGAGTGTCAATGTTTTTTAATTTTCCTTTAATTGATTTTAGAGTAGGTTGTCAATTTTTTTTATACTGGTGATTAATACCAGTTAGCAGTTATCTCCAAATCATTATCAAAGTTGATAATAGAAATAACTTACCATTCCAATTCTCATTATTTACGAGAGAGAGTTAGAATTATTGGAACATCAAAATGAACTATTATGTTATCCTAAAATCTTTGGGAGTAGGTGTAAATAAGATATATTTAAAAAATAGATCAACATTATTTCAATTATTTTATTAATAAGTAAAGAATAAACTATTTATTTTTCATTACATGCTTTAATTTCTCTTGTATTGGGGTAGACCCACAATAGTGTGTCCCAGTTATGGGACATTACAAATTTTTATGGTTGTAGCTAGATTTTTTTGAAAAATACCTATGTTTGAAGGTTTTGCATAAATACTTCTAAATAAATATACAAATTCATTTGAAAGTCATATATTTTTCAATTTTTTTTTTTTAATTTTTTTTGTAGTTTTAAGGGACCTTCATTTGAAGGTATTTTGAAGGAAGGCCATTGGAGGATATTGTATTCCTTGGTTCTTAAATTTTTTTTAAAAAAATTCTATTTAAAAGCTTAGGTTGGATTAATAAATGGAATCAACATGATACAAGGTTTTAGGGGGCTGATGGAAAATTCATCGATGGAAAATTCACATCAACAATTCACAATTCATAGTGGGAAAATTAACCACCACCAACAATTCACCGCTGCGAAAATTAACCTCCAAAAATTCATGCAATTAATTTTTCACATGGTGAATTGTCATGCCGGTGAATTTTCCCACAATGAATTTTTGTCGATGAATTGCTCATAGTGAATTTTCCATTTTAGGGTTATAGTTATCCAAGTAAACTTTCTATAAAGTATAAATTTGAATATATTTAACTTAATTATTAAATTTATTTTTTATTTTCTGGTGAATATAAGTTTTAAGAAAACATCAAGATCTTAATTTCAAGTACATGATTTTTTTAAAAATAGAGAAAATAATTAAAAAAAAAAAATATGTGCATTGGCTATTGATGTCCTTGATTCAAAAAATAAATAAATTTGGGTAAGCTTTGGAATCTTTTGTGAAGTAAAATTTTCTATAGTAATATTTGAATTTTTTTTTTGGAAAGTAGATGTTGTTTTGGATTGAATTAATTTTTTTTCCTAATAGTTGATAATTTTGTCATATGTCCTTATTACAAAAATATTAACTTATACTAAAAAACTATTTAACCACTAGCATCCTATAAATTTTTGACTAATTTTTTTTAATATTTCCTACCATTATAAAATCTATACAACCACCTAATTGTCAAAAACTTAAAATATTCTCTGCATATTCTCACTAGATACTCTTAACAATAAAAGATAAAGTGACATTTATCAAATCATAACTATGCTGATTTGTAATGTGTGTGAGTAATCAAATTAAACAACAACACATCAATGAAACATTGTATTAGAGAATTTAGATAACAAATCTAATTGAATTGAAACAAATGAAATCTCTAAAGTCATCCCATCGTTCTCTATCCTCAAGGATTCATTTAATCATAATGGCTCTTATATTATGTGTGCACTATGACCTTTTAGAATGACAACCTGAAGACTGAGATGCTGGAAAATGCAAGAAATTTATTCCTACATGATTGATAAGCTTTATGACAATGATACTATGATAATGATATGATGCTAAATGCTATATGCAAACTACTATGATAACTAAGATGCAACTAATACAAAATCCATGATTCTAAGCTAAATGATACTAGAATGCTAATTGCTAATTGCTCAAATGCTCACAAATGCTCTAATGTAAATTTAGCAGAGTAAGATTGCTCAAAAGTTTGATCCTTTTTCTATAGAATGAGGCTATATTTATAGATTTTCAAGGAATATTCTGATGTGGCAGCAACCAAGGGTTATGATTTTAGCTGGAGAGATCAATGATGGAGGATGAAGAAGTTGGAGAGAATCAAGGAGAGTGTTCTCTTTAGTAAAAAAATCTGTCAAGTGTTAGGAAGAATAAATGGAGGAAAAGAGCCAAGTGTTCCAAAGTTTGTTTCATAATTTGTTAGAGATAAACAAAAATTAAATATTTCACATATTCAATTTGTTGAGACACATGATGAGGTGGAAAAGTTGTAGATATGCGACTAAATTCAAATTTGGAAATATTCAAATTTAGTAAGAAGATATTAATTAAATAAAACAAAATAGTTATTTAATTTTTTTTTATTTAATTAAAATTAGAAGAATATGATTTAAGATTATAAGAATTAGAAAATGTGAACTATATAAATAAATTTACAATTTATTTACAAGTAGAGGAATTAAAAGGTTTATTAACTAGTAGTTGCATGCATAGGGATGAAATGATCAACCGATAGGGATCCACCGCAAATGGATATTGAATGGAAAGAAAGTAAGGAATCTATTTTTGCAATGCAATGTGAAGTATAAATATTGAGAAATATTTGTAATTGTTTGAATGAGTCAAGAAAGGGAAAGCATGTTAATAATTCAATATGGAATAAGGCAAGGTTAGTTTATAGTAGGAGGTGAATATTATGACTTTGGATTTTGTCACAGATAGGATTTGTCAAGTACATTGTAATGAATAGAGATGTTTGAAAATCAATTAATAAATATTTTTATGGATAATTAGATGGATAGATCAATTAAAGCTAAGGTATGTGTGGATTGAAAGATATTAATTTGACTTACGTAACTTGAAGATGTTTTAAAGAACTTAAATTTGGTGAAGAAATTATTTTATATCTCTACATTTAATTGGAGAATTGTACATCATTTTAAACCCCATGTTATAGTCCAGTTCTTTATTGTTATCTAACAGGAAATGAATGGGATATTAAGAACCGTTTGCATAAAATATAAAATTGATCTTTGAATTTTGACATCAATTATTTTTAGTTGGAAATTGAATAAGGAAATGTAAAATAAAACCGTAGGTATTTCAAGAAATTAATCATCGATAATTTTAATTACAATAATTATTTTAAAATGATTTTAATTAATAATATTAGGAGAATCATTTTTTAATTATTTTTTTCTTAATAAATTACATTTGGTATATTAAATACAATTTAAAATTTCAAATAATTAGTTTTGTTTTTTATTAGATAAGTAGGGAAAGGGACCTAATCCCTTAAAAAATGCAAACAAAGCCAAAAAAATTAGAAAGATAGAGCCAAACAACTCAACAAAATAGACTGGTAGAACACAACACACGAGAGAAACAACCAGTCAAAACAAACAATGCAGAACTATTCAAGGAGTAGCACTCAAACAAAGAAAATCCTCTGAGGGCATGAGAAACAAGACCATGAATTTCTTAGAAGGATGTTTTTTCTTTCTATGAACTGTAGTCCAAGGAGAATCAGAAACAAAAATTGAGAAATTTTGATTAGAAGGGGAAGACTCCCCTCTAGAGTAGCAAACCAGAGGAATAACTGAAACATTAGGTACAACATCCAAAACCAAGCCTGAATTAGTAGGACTTACTACATCCTTTTCCATAACATGGGTCTTAGAGGAGGCAACACAAACAACATTAGGGACAGTCAAATCCAAAGTCCACACTGTAGAATCCACATAAGGAACAACACCCACCACACCTGAGTTAGGTGGAGCAGAAACTAGCATTTGAGGAGCAACATCCATCACAACACTCAAATTAGGCCTTGCAGAAGGGGAAGCAGGCCTAGATTCATTAGAAGAAGAAGAAGCAAAGTTAGCCATAGGGTGAACTATTAAGTGTTCATGGAGTACATTCTTCCACCAGGTAGAGGAAGAAATAGGGTGGGAGCTTTTAGATTAGTCACAAGCCAAGTGGCCAACAACAAAAAAATGTATGCAATGAAAAGGAAGACCCTCATAATCCACAAGTTGAGACCAAGACCAACCATTAACTTGTAGCACAAATTCTCCAGGTAGAGCCTTCAAAAGATCAACCTCCACCAGAATCCTAGCAAAGGAAGTATGAGTGAAATTATTGGAAGCCTTATCCACTTTCAAAAATCTACCAATAGCATTACCAATGCCATCATAGGAAGAGGTACACCAAAACTGTAAGGGAATATAAGGAAATATTACCCAACTAGGAAACACATCCAAAAGTTCTTTCAAAGGATTAAAAGAAAAAGCCCAAGGTCTTAAGGAAAGGGGATGAGAATCCCACATCCACAAACTGTGATCCAAAACAACTTATTTGTCCTTAGGAGAATTAAAAATCAACACAAGAAAACCCCTTGTAGAAGGGTAAATCTCCATTAAGCCATCAACTAAAGGAGACCAATGATTGGTAATCCAAAGGTGCAAATTAGGAAGAGAAGGCCACAAGTGACAAAATTTGTAAATAAGAGCATTTTTGGAATAGAAATCTATATTATCAGAAACTTCCTTACCAAGAGAAACAACAAGAGCAATTGCAGCACAACACATAGGCTACACAACACCCTCTCGAGGTCTCTTAGACTTCACAACATCAACATAAGAAAACTGCCCCACATGAGAGGATGGGGACAACCCAAAAATAGTAGAACCAACAACCCCCTCATTAAACACAACATCAGTTGGGGAAGGCCCAATCATACACATGACATCAATAGAAGGGGAAGCCCCATTCACAACCCCTACCGCAACATCATCAAAAGATGGTTTGAGGCCAGTTGTGGACATCCCAACCACACTCACATCATTCACAGTCACATATGCAAAAATAGGTGTGGGAGAACTCGTGGTTTTCCCAGCACCAAGAACACACTTTGCACCCTAAAAAGAGCCATTCCTAGGCACATAAGGGCCCACGAAACACAACACTGAGGCCAGAGACACATTCGTAGCCAGGGGAGACCAGGAGAGGTTGATATTCAAGTTGCATTGAGGTGACAGGGGCTTTGTGCAAGAGGAACCTAGGGTAGGAGAATTCAAACTAAGCCTTGGGCAAGAGAGTCTAGAAGGTTCCATCAGGAGTATTAACTTTCATAATAATTAGTTTTGTTACTAATAATGATTCCTCTCCAAAATTTAAGGTATGATATACTTTTATATGTATTTTAGTTTAATAGTTGATAGACCTAGATGCACATATATATTTGATGTTTTTTTGTCTAGGTTAATCAATCAATTTATTGATTATTATTTAATATCTTAAGATAGATATGGATACCAATTCATGGAAAACTTCAAGTTGTGGAAAATAAGATTTATAAGAAGTATGGAACATTAAATATTTCTCATTTTTTTAAGTTATTAGTGATCCCTTTAATTACTATTATTGAATAAAAAATTTAATTAGTAATATTGAATAAAAAAAATTCTTTAAAAAATTTAGTCTGTAAATTTAGGTATGACATATTTGTTGCAATGCTTGTGTGGTACTAGATAATTTATTACTTTCATGTTATTTGTTGTGATTTTTTCTTATTTAAATATTAGTTATGATGTTCATTACTAATTATTTTTTCAAAAAACAAAGTTCCTTAATATAAGAATGCTTTTTATAAATAGTATTTACTCCATAATTTTGTTAATAAAAGCATTATTATCCATGTGGTTTATTGGTTATTAGTAGTATAATAAAATGGTGACAATTAGAAAGGATTCAAAATTAGTCCATTACAAGGAAATTGAAAGTAAAAACATTATTATCCATGCAGTTTATCAATTACTAGTAGTATAATAAAATGGTCATAAGTAGAAAGGATTCAAAATTAGTCCATTACAAGGAAATTGGAAGTAAAAAATATCATATTTTCATTGATTGATTCAAGTAAAAATATGTTCTATAATTCATGTATGAACAAAATTAAAATGACCTAGTTAAACCAAAATAATAAATGGATGATCAAATAGTGACTTCAAAAAGATATTCTATGCAACCCATTGGAATAAAAAAGGACTTGCATTAAAAGTAACTCAGTATATGTGCAAAACCAATAAAGACAATGTGAAACTAAAACTAATTAATAGTATTTACAATTGGCTCACAAAATCTATTTATTGATATGCTAGCATTATATAGTTGGGAGTGATGAACATATTTTTTGGAGCACCCATGCTAAAATACATGTATACACACTGTGCTATCAAAATAATCACCATGTTGAAAATGCGATGCATGCACACCAAAGCACTCTTGCCCTGCAAGGTATGTAGTCAAAAGTGTTATAAAATCCATGGCAAACAACAAAACTTATAATTTATTAGTAAATACCATGAATTTTAAAGTCATTACAAATGCCACGAACTTTCTAGCACTTCCCTACATACCCTACAGGAAAGAATCACTTCTTTTATTTGTTCATCTCTGTGATTTTAAATGAAATATGTGCTACACAAATATCTATCCAATGAACATGATATTTGATGACTACAATAATGCATATTTCCACCTGCAAAAGCAACATGCTCATTAGCAAAGACTAGTTTCATGTTTATGTAAAAAACCAATAAAGATAATGTGAAAGAAAAAATAATTAATGGTATTTACAATTGGTTCACCAAATCTATTTATGAATATGCCAACATTATATAGTTGGGAGTAATGAAAATATTTTTTGGAGCACCTGTGCTGATGTAGATGAGTACAAAGCATGCAATCAACATGATCACCTTGTGGAAAGTCCAGTGCATGAACACTAAACCACTATTGGCCTACAAGGTGTGCAATCATAAATCTTATAAAGTTCATGGAAAATAGTATAACTTATAACCATGAATGTTAAAGTCATGAAAAATTCCATAAGTTTTTTTAAAATCTACCTGCATCCCCTATAGGCCAAAATAGTTGTTTTTTTTTTCATCTCTATGATTTTAAATGAAATATGTGTTTTGAAAATATTTTCCCAATGAACTACATATCTGATGACTACAATTATGCAAATTCCCACTTGCAAAAGCTTTATTGTATCTAGGCAACATTATAAAGGAAAAAATATAAATATAGAATAAAATTGGTTAGCATTATTTGTTGCAAATAGAAAGAGACTAAATGAAAGATTTGGAATACATGAGATTCTAGTAAACAATTGTGTATAAGAAATATATTGAAGAAGTTGAAAAGAGAGCTATGGAAATAATGACAAATACAATGGATAGAATAGATTATGTTTTTGGTGGACAAGTCAATGTGAGAATTTGTGTGTCCATGTATATAAGCAACAACCAATATATGACGATAGAATCCAAAAACACTAAACCCACACTCATTTTCCTCCCTACCATATTGGCATCATGAAGCCTCGTGGGCTCTAGCCAAACCCCCAAGCAAGAAAGGTAGGTAAGGTCCATGGAAAATTTCATGGACTCTTATCATATATCACACAATAACAAAAAAAGATAAATTCTAAAACAACTATTAGAAAAACACTTAAGTATCACAAGTAAGTAATAGATGGTCAAGAACCCACATTAAACAGATTCATACAAGATAAGAAATGTAGCTAATAGTTGTCTTGTTAATTGAAGGTTGAAGCTACATTATGTGGCACTAAATATTATAGAAAATTAGAGAAATTGTAAAAGAGTTGATAGGAAAACACTTAAGAACTTTAAAGTATAGAAAATAAAAGAGGTAAACTATGATAACGAGCAGATTGTTATGAAAGACCAGGAGAAATAGATAGTGTGATATGTATTGAAACAAGTAAGTTGTGTAAGTGGAATTCCAAAACAACTATTAAGAAAAATAGTTAAGAAATCAATCTATACATTTTGAAATTTAAAATAATTAATAATATTTACAATTGCTTCACTAGATCTATTTGTTGAAAATGGAAATTTTTTGTACTTAGATCTATAGTGTTTAGTGCCAAATAGTGTAGCTTGAATTTAGAATTGAGAAGCCAAACTGTAGATAGATTGTTTGTCTTGTATCAATCAGGAAAACAAATAAGAGTCATAGGTAAATGAAAAATGGTGCGAAAACATACATAGACCAAAGGAATTCAAAGCAACTCAAAGGTTTTTATCCATGTCATTTACACATGATTGCTAAATGTTATTCCAATACCTGTTACAATTGTCACATAGGTTGCATTCCTTGTAATAATATGTTCCATTGTACACCCACCACCCTTTGGATCTTGATACTGTAAGTATACATTTCCTTTTTGTTATACTTTTTGCAAATTTGTTGTTATTGTTGCAAGTTTTTACATGGGCATTTTGCATAAATGATTAATTTATTGTCCATGTATTTTTTTCTCTGGTTATTGTTGCTTTTGATAGTAGGTTGGAGGGTATTAACAATGATGTGCTATGAATGTGCAAGAAATTAGATTGATTAAGTTTCATTGTCAAAAGAGCCATTGTGGTGTTGGTTTGATAGCAGAGTATGTATTGTTCATGTCATTCAACATAATTAGATGTATGCTTAGTTTTTTCTTCAATTAAATTTTGTCTATATTAGTTTAGTATCTCTTAAGTGTTATTTTCATCCATGTTATGTAGTTAATCTATTTTTCTTCAATATATATATGCGTATATGTGCTTGTGTGTGTTTCAAAGCATTGATTTCCACATACTGTTCACAATCTACACCATCCTCTTTGTAAGGATTTGAAGTTAAATCAATTAGAAAGATACCAAGGAACTAAATATACAAAATATGTGAGAAAGTATATTGGTGAATATATATTTCCAAACGTAGGAATAAATTATGTTGATATTTGCAAAACAGAACTATTAGCATCCCATGGTGAACATTAAAAAAAAAAGACACAATAAATAGAACTTAAGAACATGGAGAATAGAAGAGGTGAACTACAATAATGAATAGTTTGTTATGGGAAAGTAGATATTGATAGAACACAAGCAATCTATGTAACAGTTGGCATGTTAAGGGTATGTGCAGGATCATGATGGGCCAAAAAGTGGCAATATGATGGGTATGTGGCCGATGACTATTTTTTTACCCAAAATTGATGAAATGAAAAGGGTTTTTAAATGAGATTCTCAGATTTCCAAAAATATAAATTATGCTCTACTTTGAATTTAATAAGTAATTATTATTCATTTTCTATTCAAATTATGACTAAAGTCCTAATTGATAGGCTTATTGAAAAACATCTATAGCTTTCAAAAATATCACATTTTTTAAATCCAAAACATGCACCACATTCTATGCTTCACATACTATAGTATTAAAAAAAGAAAAAGGAATTTCATGAAGGTTTGACCAAGTTAAGTGGTCGACATATGAATTTTTATATTTTTAAGAAGTTGTAATAAAAATTCATAATTAATTATTTACTTGGAAAAAAATTACAAAAATATGCATCACATCGGGGCATGAGTCCTCTACTTATATATAAAATCTTATAAAAAATAATTATCATTTTATTTTGGTTAGGGGTGGTTAGACAGACACCTACTTCTTATTTTTTCCCTAAAATTTAAGTACCACTGCATTGAAATTTCAAATTTTCACCAAATAGATTAAAAAACCTAGTAGTTTAGAAACTACATTCAATTTGCTACAGATTCTATTCTTACATATTTTTGAAATAATATAGATAACTTATTCAAATTTTTTGCCACTTAAGGGCCTTTTTTTTCGATGATGATCCTGCACATACCCTTAATTCAAAATTCAAGCTACATTATATGACACTAAATATTGTAGACAAAAATGAGAAATTGTAAAAGAACTATTGTTTCTAAGTTTCAAAATTCTAAGAGTTTGTAGATTGGTATAAAGTACAAACATGACATTCACTTGTACCTTTACATTGCTTTCAATTTTTTTTGCTCTATGTATGTGTTATTTTTTGTAGTTAAAGTTGCAAGACCATTTAGCCAACCTGTGGTGTATTGCTTTTGATGAAACTGCCATTGGTTTATTACAAATCCCAACAAAAGATATCTACATGTTGCAGGACAGCTCTGAGTCTACAAAAAATCTTGTTATTGTTAATATCTACTAGCAAATTAGTGTTATTCTAATACCTCTTATACAATTCTCTATTTTTCTACAATATTTACCACCAAAGGATGTAGCTTGAATCTTTTACCAATAAATTTCATATTTTGTTAGCTATGTATAAGTTTAAAGAGATGGGAAAGGTGTGTTTTACATCAAAACATTTAGGATCACATCATATAATTCTTGTCATAACCTAAAGAAAGTAGGTATCATCATAAAGAACCAAGTTTAAATAGTTGAATTATCAAGATGAAAAGATAACTCTATAAGTGTAGAAAAAGGCAGTCAACTGGATATAATATGTAGTGTATTTGTAGTAGTGAATGTATGACTGTGAAAGACAAAACCACAAAACCCATGCTCATTCTCCTCCCTACCATTTTGATATCATGAAGCCTCATGGGATCTAGCCAAACCCTTGAGCAAGTAAAGTATGCAAGGCCCATCAAAAATTTAATAGAGCCATAACATATATCACACAATAGCAAAGTAGGGGAAATTTTGTTGTTTCCATATATGATTTTTTATATTGTACTATTTCTTTTCCATGCAACAATTTTTAAAATATGGATATGTTGATAAAGAGATGGGTATAGATAATTTTTTCCATAAGTTAACAAGATAACTGTGGAGACATGGAAAAATGTAATGTTTAGAATATACTATGTTTTTGGTGATCTAGGGCATGTATGAATTCATGCATGCATGTATATCATATATTTCACAATGGAAAACTTACAAAAAAAATTTGTGTTCTCATAGATGATTTCCTTTTTCAGTGCTGGTTTTGCTGCAATAACTTTAAGGAAAAGAGAATGCAAATAAAGAACTAGGTAATATGGGACTTGTCTATAATATTGATAAGTATAGGGGAAGAGCAATATATGGGAGATCTTGTTTGAAAACATAACCAATTTCGTGGATGGGAAAGCTAGATATCATTAATAGTAAAATATAATTCTATAAAACAAATCATGTTTATGCTTACAATGATGACCATCTTCTAGGCAACAATTGTCACATAGATGGGCTTCATATCTCCTTTTCCATCTATGCTTGCATTGAGCCCAACATAATATTATTGCGAATCAACATATTATTAAAATATATCAAAATGTCTCTCGTTTGTTAGATGTATATGGAATGGGGAAAAGAATTTGCAACACAACTTATAGTAACAATAAGAGGTCAAATTTTGTAGGTTGTCAAGAACAACACTTGTTCCAATGTACACACACTAAAACACTCTTGCCCTGCAGAGTATGCAGTCAGAAGTGCTTCAAAATCCATAGAAAACAACATGACTTGTAATTTCTTGGAAAATTCCATCAATTATAAAGTCATGAAAAACACCACAAATTTCATAGCATCTAACTACATTCTCTATAGGGAAAAATAGCTCCTCCTTTTCTTCTTCCTTGCAATCTCAAGTGCAATACATTGTTCATAAATGTTTGACCAATGAACTGCATAACCCATGATTACAATTATCTAGATTTCTATCTACAAAAAAAAAGCATGCTCACAAGGGAAAAATAGTTTCATGTTTATCAATTACATGGCATGAGCTTGACACACAACACCCTACTCCTTAATAACATCAATTTTTTCATAAAGCCTCTATGCATCAAGATCATGCCTCCTATCATGAATGGTAAGTGTTTGCTCACACAAGGGTTAATGCATGTTGGTGTTGTTGTATAGTGGGATGAAAGGAAGTAAATATAGTGTTACATGTTATAATATGACAAAGTATACAAGCATACATGAGAAAAGGATCAAAAATAATAGTGGGTTGTTGATATGCGAGCATTATATGGCTAGCAATGATGAATATATTTTTTTAGAGCAGCCATGCTAAAGTAGACATATACAAAACATGCAATCAACATGATCATCACGTGGAATAAGAGACTTGTAAAGTGCCATGCCGAGCAAAACACATTGAAACATAGAGAATAGAACAAGTGAACAACAATAATGAACAACCCGTTATGGGAAAATGGGGAAAACAACATCATGAAGCATATTGATAGAAGATAAGAAATTTATGTAACAATTGGCCTATCAATTCAAAATTTGACCTACATTATTTTTCACTAAATATTATTGACAATCAAGCATTACTATAAAATAAATATTAGAAAACCACATGAGCACCACAAGAAACTGATAGATGACCAGTAGCCTACATCAAACAAAAAATTACAATAATGCACAATTTTTTATGGGAAAAAGAATCCCATGAAGCATATTGATAGAAGCCAAAAAATATATGTAATAGTTGGCTTGTCAATTCTAAATTTGAGCCACATTATTTAGCACTAAACATTAAACACAAATAGAGAAACTGCAAAAAGAACTATTAGGAAAACACTTGAGAACCACAAGAAAGTAAGAGATGATGAAAAACCGACATTAAATGGAAGAAGATCATAGGATGCCATTTATTGTTTTAGTTATCTCTATGCATCTTTTCCGTTACACCCATTAACATAGGAGAAATTGTAGATTAACATAGGAGTGACTATTGGAGATAAGATTAGTTTGGTTGGTGTTAAGTATTATTGTTTCTAATATCTCTTTTATATGTTAAATTTATTTATTTGAAGTTTTTAGTGGGTTTTTTTTGTCAGCCCAACCATCACTAGAATTTCTCATGCAATAACTCTTTTACAAATTCTTTATTTGTCTACTACTATTGCATTGTGAAATGAGACATAGTGGCCTTGCTATATATATATATATGGATATATATTTCTACCTCTACTATTGGTCACATTCCTTTTGTCAAGCCCAGTTCAAATTAAGAACCCAGCCCCAATGAAGAAATTGTTGTTACACATTGTTTAGATACTAATAGAGTTTTAGTTTGGAGCATATTCAAGCATACCTAAAATCCTATTAGTATGTCAAAGGTGTAATGGCAATTTCTTCACTTGCACTAGATTCTTTATTTGAAGTGGATTCTTCACTTTAAATATTGTTTGTAAGTAAATTCACATACATACATGCCCACATATCAATTTTTTTATGGGAAAATTTTCAAATCAAAGCTAAACACTTAAGAATCACAAGAAACTAACACATGATTGGGAACCCCAAAATTTCACAATTAAAAAATAAAAAACAATTCTTCTTCCAAGAATAATAGAATGATTTGTTATAGGGACTTTCACACAAATCAGGAAAAAAAGAGTATCATCAAACATATTCATACAAAGAAAACAATCTATGTATCAGTTGGCCTATCAATTCAAAATTCAAGCTGCATTATCTGGCACTCAGTATTGTAGAAAGATAGGAAATTGTAAAAGAACTATTAGTTAAACGGGTATGTGCAGGATCATCATGGAAAAAATAAGCCCTTAAGTGGCAAAAAATTTAGAAAAATAGAGTTAGGCAACTTAACCTAAAAATTTGAATAAGTTATCTATATTATTTCAAAAATATGTAAGAATAGAATCTATAACAAATTGAATGTAGTTTCTAAACTACTAGGTTTATTATTATTTTTTAAAAATCTATTTGGTGAAAATTTGAAATCTCAATGCAATAGTACTTAAATTTTAGGGAAAAACTAAGAAGTAGGTGTTTGTCTGACCACCCTAACCACAATAAAATGATAATATTATTTTATAATATTCTAGATATAAGTAGAGGACTCATGCCATGATGTGATGCATATTTTTTTGTAATTTTTTCCAAGTAAATAATTAATTATGAATTTTTTATTACAACTTTTAAAAAATATAAAAATGCCCTTGTATGACCACCTTAACTTGGTCAAAAATTCATGAAATTCATTTCTTTTTTTAAAAATCCTATAGTATGTAAATCATAGAATGTGACACATTTTTTGGATTCAAAAATGTGATACCATTTGAAAGCTATAGATGTTTTTCAATCAACCTATCAATTAGACTTTAGGATTCAAATAGAAAATAAATAATAATTATTTATTAAATTCAAAGTAAAGCATAATTTATATTAGTGGAAAGATGAGAATCTCTTTTAAAAACCCTTGCTTTCAATTTTGGGTAAAAGAAAGTCGTTAGCCACATACCCATCATATTGCCACTTTTGGCCACATCATGACCCCACATACCCAAACATACATACATATGTATATATACACACATAGGCATACATATATTCATAGTACATACATATATGCCATATATATATTTATATATATACATATATATTCATACACACATACATATATATATATATATACGCATACAATGTGAATTGTATATGTGTACATACACATATCTATATATGTTCATTAATAATATATATATATATATATATAGATATATATATATATATATATATATATATATATATATATATATATATATATATATATATATACATACATATATATCTACATACATACATACAGACATACATGGATATACATACATACATACATACATATACATATATATATATATACAAATACATATATTTATGTCCTTTGTTTATTGTTTGCAGTTATCTCTACGCATCTTTGGCATTATACCCATTACCATAGGAACAATTAAAGTTAAATCTTCTCTCTTTCACCTAAGAATACGACAATGTGAAACTTAAAATAAGTTATAGTACATGCATTTGACTTGAACTGGCTTCTTCACTTCAAATATTCTTTTTAAGTAATTTCACATACATGGATTTCCATAACATAGAAAATACTTATACATGCCATTTTAAACTCTACTTAAAATCACAGTCTACATAAATACGAATAAACATAGTATACAAATATGTTTAGATATACATATGTATATATAAATTGGTGTGGCATTCTCAAATGAGCCACAATGCTCTTTGTCTACATATATGGATATATATATCTTCCTATATGTTTGAAACCAACACCACAATGGCTCTTTTGACTATACAATTTACTCAAAGTATACTTTCCCACATGACAACATTGAATATTGTATTTAATTTGTCTGCTGCCATCGTACAACAATGACAGGATGCATTAACCCACATTAAATATAACTTTAAAATCTAGAGAATAGAAGATGCAAACTACAATAATGAAGCATTTGTTATGGGGGACTAGGAAAAAGAATATCATGAAGAAGAGTTTGTTGTGGGGAAGTTGAAACAGATTAGGAAGAAAGAATATAATAAAACATATTGATATAAGACACTGCCATCCCACATAATTAGCAAACTCCACCACTTACATAAACAGATCCAGGTAGTTTCTTCTAGGGAGCCTCAAGTAGATCAAGGAGAAAAGAAAATCATGAAACATATTGATATAGGACTCCAGGAAAAGTAGCTTGAATTTTTGATTAAGCTTGTGGCATTATATGCATTTTTGTATAGGTTATTGCTACTCATTGGCTTTATGAGTTCTATTTAATGTGGGTTTCATGCCAAAGAATGTAGCTCAAATTTTGAATTGACAATCCAACTCTTACATAGACTGCTTGTCTTGTATGAATATGTTTAGTGTGGGTTTTCAATCATCTGTGATTTACCTATGATTCTTAAGTTTTTTTTCTAGTAGTTGTTTTACAATTTCCCTATTTTGTCTATAATATTTAGTGGCAAATAATGTAGCTTGAATTTTGAATTGACAAGCCAACTATTACATAGAATTTATTGTTACACCTTGTCTAGATTATCATAGAATTTCAAGTAAGCAGGAATATGTTGCAAACTGAAATCTATACATGCATTTGACTTGTACTGGGTTCTTCACTTTGAATATTATTTGTATGTAATTTCACATACATACATGTCCATATCTAAGACTATTTGTCTTGTATGAATATGTTTAGTGTGGGTTTTCGATCATCTATGATTTACCTATGTTTCTTAAGTGTTTTTCTAATAGTTGTTTTATAATTTCCCTCTTTAATGTGGCCTTTAAATCATCTGTCATTTACCTCTGATTCTTATACTATTTTTCTAATAATTCTTTTACAATTTCTCTAAATAAAATCATCATATAAAAGTTATTAGAATAATACTTATTCACTACTAAATATTATAGATGGGAAAATGACAGATGTTTGAAAACCCACTTTAAGTAGAACTTAAAAATATGGAGAATACAAGAGGAAAACTATGATATTAAATAGTTTGCTATGGGAATTGAAAAAAGGAATATCATGAAGAATAGTTTGTTATGGGGAACTTGAAACAATTGAGAGAAAAAGGGAAATTGGAAAAGAGCTATTAGAAAAACACTTAACAATCACAAGAATATGGCAGATGTTCAAAAACCTACAAACAAAGAAATTGTAAAAGGTCTATTAGATGACAAATCCTATTTACAACTGAGTTGATGAAAATCCTAGTGAAAACTTCAAACAAATAGCTTATTAGCTAAAAATATAAAGCAAAATAGATAAAAGAGCTATTAGAATAACAAACAATAAATGAAGCACAAAAAAATTACTAGCCCTAACCATACTTTTTGATGAAAGAAACAAGATTGAACTATAATAAATCCATCCATACACAACTATAATCTCTTTAAAGTCTCCAAAATGGGTATAACAGTAAAGATACAAACATATAACAAACAATAATAAGTAGAGAGTAATGCGAGGAATGTGTGAGCTTATGTCGGGAGCGGAACCGGAGCGAAAAGGAAAAAATAGGTTTTGAATCTTTGAACAGAGGGAGATGGCGGGGGTTCGAGGGAATCTCAGGCGAATGAGAACTCTTCTTCAGATTCTGATAAAGGTAAAGTGGATCCTAATGAAAAGGACGTCCACGATAAAGTCCAGGTGGATCCAGGTGGAAAGGTTGGGTCTTCTGTTCCCAAAGCTGGCGTGGATTTTGCGGTCGGGGGGGATGAAAAAGGTAAGTCATGGTCTTCGCTGTTTGGATGTAAGCCAAATAATAATTCCTCTTTTCCCCTCGTGCGTATCCTCTCTGATCCGGGGTCTGGAAAGTTTTCTATTTCTGTGCCGGACGAAATCATAGACCATAATATTGCTAGGATGGAGAATGTTTTGGTTGGAAAATTTTTGGGTCCTAGGCCCAATATTGAAGTGGTAAGGGAGTTTGTTAAAAAAAAATGGAAAACTAGTGGTCTGGTTTCAGTCGCGGCGCTCCCAAGGGGTTTCTTTGCGTTTCAGTTTACCTATAATGAGGATTCTAGGGCTGTTCGTAGTGGTGGTCCTTGGATTATCGGAAAGTCCTCCTTGGCCCTGAAGAAATGGTCTTCTATGGTAGATCTTTCTAATTCAATCTTCGAAATGGTGCCAGTTTGGGCAAGATTGCTTGGTCTTCCTTTGGAGTACTGGAATACTGATATCTTCAATGGGATTGCTAGTTCTTTTGGTGAACTTATGTCCATTGACTCAATGACTGTGGCAAGAAAGCATTTGGTCTTTGCTAGAATATGTGTTGGGGTTTCACAAAATGTTGATCTTCCTTCTTCGATTGAAATCCAATCTAAGCTAGGAGTTTGGAAGCAAGCTATTGAATTTGAAACAACACCCTTTGTTTGTTTCAAATGTCAAAAATCTGGGCATTGGGCAAAGAAATGTCTGCTAAATAATAAAAATGAAAAAGAGAATGCGGCCAGCACCAAGAATGTTTGGATAAAAAAGCCAGAGGAGGTGATGAATGTGCCTGCTCCAAATGAGAAGGAGAAATCCGAGGGAAATACCTTTCCACAAGATTCGAAGGAGACCCATATTGGCCTGAACAAGGATGCTTGTCCTGAGTCTGATGGCACTTGTTCTCAGGCTCCTAAGGATCCAAAAGATTTGGTATCACCTTTTGAGGTAAGAAGGGAAGGCTTTCCCTCTGAGAAGGAAGTCCGAGATTCTTTGAAGAATGATGTATCCAGAAATGATGTTTCGGGTTTTGTTCCATCTTTATCTTTACTATCGACTGGAAGTATGAATATTCCTGGGCTGGAGGATATACCCATTAAGGGTTTATCCTTGGAAATAGGAATTCCTGCCCCTCTTCTTTCTCCTTGTATTAACCCTTGCTCCAATAGGGGTTAGGATCAGGAGATAGCCAATTTGGAAGTAGTGAAGGATACTTTTGATAGTCAAAGTATGAATCTAAGAACTCCAAAGCATAATACTTCAGAAACCAAGAATGGTTTAATGGATACCCTCCCTTGGGACCAGAGATTGTATTCTGAGAAGGATGGGGAACTAGGCAGAGAAATGGAAAGCCAAGATGAAACCGAGTGGGAGGAGGTGATATCACATTCAAAATCCAAAAAGGAAAAAAAAGAGGAAAAAAAGAGGATGAAGGAAACTTCAAGTGGTGTGGTAACCAGGACTAGAGCCAAGGCCGATTGTGGGACGTCCAAGCCCTGCTTGGGAAGAAAATCTAAAAAATGGCAAAGGGAGCAAGGTAGCCTACAGGATATTGCGGATGGCATCCAAATGACCATTCCAGAGATACTTCAATCCCCAGGTAAGAAATGAAAATAATGTCTTGGAATATAAGAGGGCTGAATAGTCGTCATAAAAAGGATGTTTTGCAAAATTTTGTTAGGGACCACAATCCCGATATTCTCCTTATTCAAGAATCTAAAATGCCTAAAGATAAAGTAGAAAATCTTAAAAAAATTCAGCACTGTGGAGCTCATGGTAATAGTTCTGTGGGTGCTTCGGGGGGTATAGTTACTTTTTGGAACAAGTTAATTATTAAAGGTGAGCCCTTAATGGAGAATGGTAATGTGGTGGCCACTAGATTTACTCACATTAGAGACAACTTTTGTTGGATCCAATCTAATGTTTATGCTCCGAATTGTATGAAGGCTAGAAACTCTTTTTGGCTTGGGTTATCAAGTTTTTGAAGATGTTTTGCTAATGAAAACTGGTTGGTTATGGGTGATTTCAACACCCCCCTTCTGAATGATGAGAAATTTGGGGGATCTCAAATCAATTGGGAAAGTAAATCCGGCCTATCCGATTTCATAAACAACAATGCTTTGATTGACTTAGATTTACAAGGAGCTTCTTACACCTGGTCTAATAGGAGGTTTGGGTCTGACTTGATCCAAGTGAGGCTTGATAGGGCCCTGGTCTCGGGTCAATGGTTTATAAACTTTTGTTGTGCTCTGAGAGCCTTGTTAAGGGTTGGATCTGACCACTTTCCCATCTTTCTTATTGTGGATCCTACTAAGGTGAAAAAGAACTTACCTTTCAGATTCAAAAATTTTTGGCTTTCTCATCCTCGAATTTTTGAGGAAATACGTAGATGGTGGAATGTTGATATCTCTGGCATTGCTATGTTTAGGGTTGCTAAAAAACTAAAGGAAGTGAAAACTAATGTGCGAAGATGGAAAAAGGATGCTTTTGGTAATCTTTTTGGTTCTAAAATGGAAATCCAGGGTAAAATTCAGGAGATTCAAGTCAAAATCTAGAAATGGGGATACATTGACAATTTTAGAGAAAAGGAAAATGAACTCCTTATTCAACTGCACGATATCATTGCTAAAGAGGAAGTGTTTTGGCGGCAAAGGTCTAGGGTGTCCTGGTTGACTGAGGGTGACAGGAATTCCAGATTTTTTCATCTGACTACTTCTAAACACAGGGCTGCTAATAGAATCAATCTTATTGTCTCTAATGGGACTAGTTTTGAGGAGGAAGATGATATTAGAGAACAAGTTGTCCTTTTCTTTAGAAACCTTCTTTCGAGTAATGGAGAGATTGTTACTGAAGCTCAAGATTCTATGATTGAAGCAATACCTCAAGTGATTGGTCATAATGAAAATTCCTTAATCACTGCTATACCCTCCAAAACTGAAATAAGGAAAGCTGTCTTTTCCTTTGATGGCAACAAAGCTCCTGGACCTGATGGTTTTCCTTTATTCTTCTTCCAAGTGTTTTGGGAAATTGTTGAAACGGATGTGGTGAACGCTGTCAAGGAATTCTTTGGATCAAGACGTCTGTTGAAAGAACTGAATGCTACTTTTGTGGTCCTTATTCCAAAAAAACCCTGGAGCTTCAGAGTTTCAAGCTTTTCGGCCAATCAGCCTGTGTAATTCCATTTACAAAATTATCTCAAAGGTGTTGACCTCAAGAATGCTTTCTGTGCTGCCCCAGATTATTGCCCCACAACAGAATGGTTTTGTGCCAGGTAGGTACATTATGGACTCTGTTGTTACTGTTCATGAGAACTTACATTCGTTAATAATGTCAAAAACTGAAGGGTTTATTCTTAAACTTGACATTTCAAAAGCCTATGATCGGGTTGATTGGGCCTTCCTATTTAAAATTATGGATAAGTTTGGTTTTAATAACAGAGTCATTCAGTTGGTGAACCAGCTTGTTTCGACAGTTACTTCTGCTGTCATTGTGAATGGATCACCATCAAGGTTTTTTCAGACATCCAGAGGCCTCAGACAGGGAGACCCTATTTCTCCTATTCTTTTTACCATTTTGGCTGAGAGTTTAGGTAGGAATATTAAAAAGCTTATTGATCAAAGATCCCTTATTGGCTTAAAACCTTCTTCTTCTCCTCTTATTTGTTCTCACCAGCAATTTGTTGATGATACTATTCTTATGGGAAGATCTACGGTGACTGAAGCTAAGACTTTTAAAAAAATCCTGAATCTATATGAATCTGCTTCTGGGCAAGTTGTCAACAGGGCTAAGAGTTCAATCTTTTTCATCAACACTCTGGAGCATAGACAAGTTAAACTGGCCCAAATTCTTGGATGCCGTGTTGAGTCTCTTCCTTCAACTTATCTTGGTTTACCTCTCTGCTCTAAACCTCCAGAATCATTCTGGATTTCTCTGGTTGAAAAATTCAACAAGAAGTTATCAGGATGGAAAGGAGCTATTCTTAGTCAAGCTGGAAAAGTCCAGCTCCTAAAGGCTTCTTTGCAAAATCTTCCTACTTATGCTCTCAGTATATTTAAAATTCCTGCCAAATATGCTGAGGCCATTGAAAAAATTCAGAAAAGGTTTCTATGGTCTGGAGTTGAGGACAAAAGGAGAATGCCACTTGTTGGTTGGGATTTGGTCTGTAGACCCAAATCAAGGGGGGGCTTGGGTTTAAGGAAAATTAAAGTTTTAAATGTGTCCCTTCTTGCTAAACAGCTTTGGAGAACTCTTACATTAAATGGAGAATGGCGTGATACCTTAAAAGCAAAATATTTCAATAACTATGAGTCTTTAAATGAAATTTTAAACTCTTCTTCTTTACCTTGTGGGTCTGTGTGTTGGAATGATATGGGTAAAGGAAGAAAGCTTTTAGAAATGGGAACTGGATGGCTGATTGGAAATGGAAATTTAGTTAGATTTTGGGAAGACAGATGGCTATTTAAAGATCCTTTAATTAGCATAGAGAATTATAGTAAATGGATGAATGATTTCAAAAAGGAATTTGGAGTCTTGGTTAAAGATTATTGGAGGAATGGAGGTTGGGTTGATTTGACGACCATCAGTCCGGATCTAGGTCCTATTCAGTCAGCTTTCAGAGCCATTAGACCAGCTCAACACCAGGTGGAGGATCTTGTTGTTTGGTTAGATAACCCGTCTGGTATATTTTCAGTTGCCTCTGCCACTTCTTTGTTAGACAGTCCGAGGGAGCATCCTCCTTTCTGGGCTAAGGCTTGGATTAATCACTTGACCCCGAAAATCAACATTTTCTACTAGATAATGCTAAAGAATAAGATCCTCACTTTGGACAATCTTGGCAAAAGAGGAATTCAATTACCAAATAGGTGTTATATGTGCAGGAAGGAAGCCGAGACTGTTAATCATCTTTTTCTCCATTGTCCTTATGTGTCGAATATTTGGGATAAATTATTGGGGCTTCTTGAGGTGGTGTGGGTCTTCCCTGCTTCTGTTGAAGATTTCTTCTTTCAATGGAAAGCTCCTTCAAAAAATCCGTTTGTGAGAAAGCTATGGTCTTTCATTTTTCCATTTGTTTCTTGGAATATTTGGAAAGAAAGGAACAATAGAGTTTTCAGAGATAAAGAGATGACGGAAGGGGATGTGTATGCTAAAATTGTAAGAGCAATAAAAGAAATTTTATCTTTGATTCCTGGAAAAATGTTTGAGAAAGCTATATGGTCTCCCTTTGATGTTGCTACAGCTGAAAAGTGGAATTCAAATTTAAGTGGGACAAAAATTCTTAAATCTGGAGTTTGTGGGAGAGATAATGCTATCTGGTCTATGCCGCCCTTGGGTTGGATTAAAGCCAACTTTGATGGTGCGGCCAAAGGTAACCCAGGTAAAGCTGGTAGTGGGGGTGTTTTAAGGGACAACACCGGGGCTTTTATTGCGGCTTTTGTTGTGGACATTGGAATTCAAACTAACCATGTGGCGGAAGCTGTTGGGGCTTTTCATGCTGTCAGCCTAGCCGTCAAGATCAACACAAAAAATCTGTGGTTGGAGGGCGATTCTTTGAATATAATAAATTGTATTCTTGGACTTACCCCCCCCTCGTGGACCATCAAAAAGTGGATCGAAGACACGCAAGCTTTATTAAGGAAATTTGAAAAAGTGAAAGTTTCACACGCCTATAGAGAAGCCAATATGGTGGTGGATTTCTTCGCCAACGAAGGGGTTAAGAAAGGTGGGGAGAACACGTGGAGGAAGAATGACAACCTCCATAATGAAGTGAAAGCGCTAATTTATTATGATTCAGTGCATGGGAGAGAAGGCAATCTTAGTCATGATGAAATGGATAAAGATCCAGTACATCGATTTCATTAGATTTGATGGGACCGACGTCACTTTCTTTTTCAAGAAGAGTCTGCGGCACGCTTTCTGGGTGTTCGACAGAAATTGCCTAAACGGGACCCAAAGCAACCGTTCTGAGTGGTATTATAGTGGGCTGACTATGGGTGGAGAAAGGAAACGCGTGGAGCCGAGCAATTTCCAGGAGCATAGAAAGAATACTAAAGCATGGGAAAGAATTGAAAAGGGAGGTTTAGTCCCTTATATGGAAAAGCTCCATGGTACGGATGAAGAGATGCTGGACTATTTTGTCAAAAATTGGAAAAATGGAGAGATCGTGTTGTTTGGAAGGAATGTTAAGCTGAGTGAGGACTTAATTGGTGAAATAATAGGTCTCTCGACTGAGGGTGTTAAATTCTACCGTGATCGACGTTTCTCTGATGAAGCGGTTATCAAGTTTCCCAAAAAAGATAAGGAGAAAGTGAAGATGGTCAAGGTTGCTAACAGTTACTTTGATGTGGAGTCCATCAAATCTATTTGGAGGAAAGTTTTAAGAGTCATCATGGAATATATTACGGTTGATGGACGCTTTACCAGAGCTTATGGTTACCACTTTGCCATTTTGAATCATTTCCATCATAAAGTTCGTATATCTTTGCCTTTCTATTTATTTTCCTCTTTGAAGAATTGTCTCGATGATGTAGAAAGAAACCCTAGAAGGAATGCTATTATCCACCCTGGTCTTGTTAGGCTCATTTTTGAGCATTTTCAAAATCTTCCTGCTCTGCCTAAAACTATAGATTTTGAAGAGCTGGATGATGAGGAAACTGAAAGTAGTAAGGAAATTGAGCCCCGGGCCCCCCCTGCTTGTGCTCTTGTTGGCCTTAATACCTTTGCTCCCCTATCTTTGTCCGATCGGAAAAATCTAAAGGATCCTGCCCTGCTGTCTTATCCTAAACGACATCCGCTGCATGAGGACCCTAGTCTGGATTTGGCTTCTCTGCATTGTCTTAATCCCCAACCGTCTCCTGGGTGCCCCACTTCGGGTTTGTCCCCTGGTGTTAAGGGTAACCCTATTATGAAACTTGTTTCATACTTTGGAAATTCTATGGAGATCATATCTGAGAAGCCCTTGGTTAGTAAGGAATCGGCCCCTAGTGCCCATGCTTTTGGACAAGTTGGGAATGACCATTTTGAAACCCTTATTCAGGATGAAATTAATTATGCCCTGAAAATGCTCAAGCCTGAGGAAATGGTTAGTGTTGCGGAAAAAAGTACAGAGGGTCTTTTTACTGTTCTCAAATGGACCCAAAAAGAAGTTTGTGATTTGAAAGGCCGTGTTACTGTTCTCAACAATAAGGTTATGGAACTGGAGCAGAAAATCAGTTGGGACAGAAGAGTTAATGATGAATAGGAAATTCCTTTACCGAGGAAAAGACAGCAACTACAGGAGGATAGATTGAAAAGTATTGAATGTAATATGTCCAAGATTGGACAAAACATAAGGGCCACTGTTGCAAACAACCACAAAATTGCTAGGCATAATACTATCATCATAAATGCGATGGTGGAAAAGCTTGAAAAAATTCAAAAGGGTTCGTTGGTGGTGGATCTGGATGCGAACGGAAGCGGCAGCAAATTGGCCGGTGAAGGTATTTCGACTCATACCAGAGCAAACATAAAGAGGAAAACCCCGAATTCGTCACACAGTGCAAATCCTTAAGCAGGAGTTACAGGATATGCAAAATGTTGAAAAAGAAGCTGAGGAATTACTGAATAATCTGGAGTAATGTGGTGTTTGGTTTTCTAGTTTTTTTGGGTGGTCCTTTTTTTGGACCCTGCTGTCTTTTGTTGCTGTCGTTTCTTTTTTGGGACAGCTGTTCGGTTGTTGGTACTTTTTAAGCTTATCTTTTGTTTGTTTGAACTTCGTGGTTTCAGGTCCCTGTAAAACCTCGCTTTCTTTCAAAACAATAAGTAGAGAGTGAAAAACATAAACAATAAATTAATCATTTACAAACAATACCCATGTAAAACGACTTATAGATTCTGGACCACAGTAACCACAAACAATAAATGAAATGCAAAAAAATTACTAACCCTAACCATATTTTTTGGCAAAAGAAAGAACATTTAACTCCAATAAATCCATCCATATAGAGCCCAAATCTCTTTGAAGTCTCCAAACTAGGTATAATGGAAAATATACAAATTACTAACCCTAACATATTTTTTGGCGAAAGAAAGAAGATTTAACTACAATAAATCCATCCATGTAGAGCAATAATCTCTTTGAAATCTCCAAAATGGGTATAGCGAGAAAGATACAAACATATAATAAGCAACAATAAGTAGAAACCAAAAGACATGAACAATAAATTAATCATTCATGCAAAATACCCATGCAAAATGACTTACAGATTCTAGAGCACAATAGTCTTAAAACCCTCTAATATGTTGTAAAACGGAGTTGAAGATGATGATTTTTACAATAGTCTACTACCAAACCAACACCACAATAGCTCTTTCGATAATGCACCTTAATCAATATACTTTCTCATACATTTCACAACACATCAGTGTTAAAACCGTCCAACCTGCTATCAAAAGGAACAATAAGCACACAACGAAATACATGAATAATAAATAGTCTACTATCAAACGAACACCACAATGGCTCTTTTGACAATGCAACTTAATCAATATAATTTCTCACATATTTCATAGCACATCACTGTTAAAACCCTCCAACCTACTATCAAAAGCAACAATAACCAGAGAACGAGAGACATGAACAATAAATTAATCATTTATGCAAAATACCCATGTAAAATGACTTACAGATTCTGCAACACAATAGTTTTAAAACCCTCCAACCTGCTAAAAAATGGATCCAAAGGCAATTATTTTAACAATATCCTACTATCAAACCAACACCACAATAGCTCTTTCAATGATACAACTTAATCAAAGTATAATTTCCCCACGACAACATTGAATATTGCATTTACTTCGTTTGCCCCTATCATACAATAACGATAGAATGAATGAACATTCCCATGAGCAAACACTTAGGATTTAGCTTTTGTGTATCGAGGAAACCAACTCCACCACCACCAACCGATGTAATTACCAACCCCCACATCACCTCAAAAAAACCTGGTTAAGTTGTCGCCGACTAGGTCATTTTTTAAACTGACAAATCCAATTCATGGTTGGGCCAACGAAAATCCTGGTGGAAACTAACAAACAAAATAGCCTATTAGCTAATTAAATAACTTGTATTTAAATAATTATTTATCCAAGCCGATTTTAGGTTTATGCATTTTTCCCCTCTTTGAAGTGATGTGCTTACACATTGCTTCAAAGAAAAATTTATTGTGCTGTCAATTTTTTTTATATTCCCGAGATGCTGATTTTCGAGTGATGATGGATATATGCCCCCTTGGGAGATAAATTAGGGAATTTTTGATATTTTTAGGATTTTTTAAAAATTTAAATTTTTTTTTAAATATTTTCTATTGAATTTCAAATTTTATGATGCTGAGACAATTTATCTCTCAAAAAATAATACTGATCTTGCCAAGTGATTAGTTTATTAATTAAGGCCCTTATTAATAAATAAATAAAACAACCCACTTGAATCCCCTTTAAAAGGTTAAAAATATGTGAAAAGTGCTCATTTGTGTCATTTTTCATTTTGGGGATTAGAGTGATTGAGAAACTTTGTGCAAATTTAGTAAGATGGTGATCCCAATCCAAACCCACCGATTCAAGGGAGTTCAACACCATAATCACTCAGCCACATATGGATCTCTAGTATCTACCCAAAAAAACCTCCTCATGAATTTTGAATTTCATTTTTCATACGTTTTTCATGTTTGAATTTTTGTTTTATGCATTTTAGCACATTAGGGGTCCGATATAGCGCATTTGGTCACTGTTCTAGCACATATAGGAAAGTAGCGCATAAGATCAAATTGTCAAAGTATTTAGTCAAGGTTGTAGCATATTCTATAGATATGGGTGTGGGAGCACATATTTGTCACTCAACCTATTGTAGAAAGCTAGCATCTAGTTGGGAGACCATACGTTCATGTATATACAAGTCCAATTTTCTAGTATAAGCTAGGAAAATTAGAGTACTAGCAGAGAGTTTTGGATGACCTGGATAATGTTACATGGAGGCCATATTTAGACTATGAGTAGTGGATGGAGGATGACACAAAGATTCCATATGTATGTACTACAAGGTACTTGATTGGAAGGATGGCATTTGTTATCAAGAGATTCATACTGATGAGAGTGTTGTGACAGTATGGTAGAGTACAGGCTATGCCCTAGGGAGTGGATTTCTATGCACACAGACGAGTAGACATTCTGGAGTGGGGACCTTTGCTATCATATGATGTAGCATGTCAGGATAACTATGGGTTATAGCCAATTATATTGGAGTATCATCTAAAGATTATAGAGGTTGGAGTGTCACATGAGTATTCCCTTTATTTCTTTGCACATCCCTTTAGACAGATATTGAGTCCAGATGAGCCAATACCTACACTGAATGATGATCAAGCATCAAGAGGGAGGAGGGGTGGAGGAGGGAGAGAGAAGTGATGATGGAGATGATGGAGAGAGAGGAGATGGGGGAGATGGAGGTGGCAAAGATGAGGATGCATGTGGAGATGGACCAGTGCTAGATCTCATAGTGCCTTGAAGGAGGAGATCCCTAGTGGTTGTAGCATAGCAACATATTCAGATTCATTTGTCCTCATAGCAGCAACAGACACATATAGCTATGTTACAGGCCTAGGTACATACTTTATAGGTTTAGTTGGCATAGATATAGGGTCAGATACATGCACAATCAAAAGCATAGACACAGATCACCACTCTAGCAGTAGAGAAAGATGCAGCCAGGTAGAGATGCAAGCATGAAGAGGCCTTGGCTGAGAGATTATAGAGAGTCATTGAGGGAACTTCGACAACAAATATGCTCAAAGAGGTCACATGTGTCACTCGAGAGGCCGAATATTATAGATGATGGTATCATGATGTAGTTCTTGAATAGTAGAGGGTCAGTTATGCTCAGTCTGCTAGTTCTAGATTAGGACACAGTCATTCTCAAACCACCAACAGGGGTGTGATAGGGTTACCTCGTAGAGATCTAGGGGAAAGGCCATTAGGTGGTGCAACAGGAGGTTTAGTGAGTCCAACATCATCTAGGGGGAGCAGCACATAACTCCTTATTTGATCACATTTGATGTATTTCAGACATTTGTATACATTGATTCAATTGAGACATTATGATTTCTGCCACTTTGATGTTATATCTCTCTACACTTTTGGATATCATTGTACACTTGACACTATGATTTTGACATTTATATGATATGCAATGTACTATTGACCTATATGATGCTTACGATGGATGTTTATGATGGATGCATTTAGTTTCTATTCTATATGCTATGCGATGTTCATATGATGATGTGATGGATACGTATGGATGCAATGATTAAATGATGATTCATGGTTTGTGATTCTATATGATTTATGGATGATGCTTTATTCTATATGAGATGAATGGATTTGATTATGTAAATGATATGTGATGTACTCTATTTTTTTGTATTTTCTAATGTAAATATATGATCATATGTATGGATGGATAAATGATAGAATAATGCTTTCTAATGTATGCATGGTATGCAAATGATTATGCAACTACATGAGAATGATTTTATTTTTGTTAATGTGAAATGTACTTAATCCATTAATGAGAGAGATAACATCATTTTGAAAATTTTACCAGTCTTGAAAAATCTAAAATACATGTGCAAACTAATATGGATACAAGCTACTAACCATGCAAATCTAACACAGTAAAAAAAACAACATTATATGACTAAATAAAATACTAAAAATTGTATATAAATGACTAATTTTGGTCACGTGACCATTAGTAGTTTATTGCCAGTCATTTATAACACGACCAAATTTATGACTAAACTATTTGTCATTTATCTAGTCATTGATTTGGTCATTGATTTAGTCATTGATTTAGTCATTAATTTAGTCATTTATTGTTGTTAACTGGTCATTTATTTAGTCATGGTAGTGATTTATTTAGTCATTAATTTAGTCATTGATTTAGTTATATATTTATTCATTAATTTAGTCATTGATTGTTGTTAACTGGTCATTTATTTAGTTATTAATTTAGTCACATATTTAGTTATTAATTTAGTCATTACTTTAGTCATATATTTAGTCATTATTTTTAATCATGGTAGTCATATATTTAGTTATTGTAGTCATATATTTAGTCATTGTATCATATTT
Organism: Sequoia sempervirens; assembly: GCA_007258455.2. Classification (NCBI taxonomy): domain Eukaryota; kingdom Viridiplantae; phylum Streptophyta; class Pinopsida; order Cupressales; family Cupressaceae; genus Sequoia; species Sequoia sempervirens. Next base: position 5,279 of record VDFB02333197.1, on the reverse strand, counting down.
GGTCATTGCATTCATTTATTTTAGTCATAGTAGTCATTTATTTAGTCATGGTTTAGTCATTTATTTAAATGAATCAATGATTCAAGTTATAAATCAAATCTAACTTAATTAATTCTCACAAATTTATCCATATAAATTTCAAATATCATAGATATTCAATTTTTTTTTGTATTGGATTAACATGAAAAAAAAATACAATCAACACACAACTTTATGCATATAAAGCTCAAATATCATAAATATTCAAATGTTTTTTTGTATTGCATGAAAAAAAGAATATACAAATAGCAAACAACTGCATAACCAAAGGAATTACAAACAACTTTATGCATATAAAGCTCAAATATCATAGATATTCAAATGTTTTTTTGTATTGCATAAAAAAAAGAATATACAAACAGCTGCATAACCAAAGGAATTATAAACAACATACAGTTGCATAAACAAAGATCCAAGAAATACATCCTTCACTACACTTTTGGTTGTCATAGAAGACAAATCCAAGATATGATACAAATGCTACAAACATTGAAGGGAGAAAAAACATGAAAATATATAGTAAATGTAGTTATATTATTTGTGGTGCATATATTGCCCGATTCGGAGCAGCCTTGCCCTCCCATTCCAGCTGGACAACCCTTGAGAGAAGATTGGAAGGATTTGAATGAGAAGGATGGCAACTTCATATCTAGAAATCTCAATGGTCATAGTCGGATGAAAGTAAAGAGTGCATGTTCACCTCTCCAACTTGATGAGCTGCAACCTAAAAATAAGATTTCAACGAGGGTTTTAGAATTATATGTTTATTAAAATGAAAATACAGCCAAGATTTAATAATGAGCACATTTATATTTTTACAATATGGCATCATTTACCTATTTCAACGGTTCGGTGAGATTTCTCATTACAGTGACTATGGTAGAACACTAATCTGCAAGATGACTGTGAAGTTGCTCACTAATGGATTCAATGGTGATAAGACTAAAAAGTGCAACATCAGCAACACTGCCACTTGATACAATTATATTTGATAAGGAACATTCAAAATCTATCTAAATGTTTATCTGGGAGGAAATGCATGTGTACTTATGATAAAACTGGAACAATGCCTTCAACTGTCATTTCTCCATTATACAACTCTTCCCATGTGAAACAAAGAGCTTCTAACAACCACATTTTATCCTTTGTGATCCTCCATAGCTTGTAATGATACTGTCTGACGACACATAATTCTTACAACTAGAACAAAAGACTGAGGGTCATATGCTTGCAATGATATTCTATTTATTCCTTCTTTCATGTATGTTGTAATCTACAATAAGTTAAGACAAAGCAAGTTACAAATTGAAAAGAAAAATAAAATGATATGAACATAAAACAGTAAGGCACTGGGAATTTCAAGAATTATGCTAAGAATGAACACAAAATGACTACAAAGAATAAGACAATGCACCACTATGAAGAGTATGCAAAATGGACAGAAACTGCTCAAAGCTTTAGTTACTAAGAGTGTTAGAAAATGAGATGAGAAAAAAATAATTAGTACAATGTAGCATCTTAAGATGTTAAAAGGAACCCACCCCAAGACCATCGTCACAACCATTGGCTCCCAGTAATTGAGCACTTGGTACGTTTGTAACCTTAATTGATATTCCTGTACCAAAAGACAAAACTCATATAAGACTTTGGCATGGCCATATAAGAACAAAAAATAAAATAAATCGTAACTCTGCATCTTCTCTTTCATGCCCACCATGTTACAGTTTCTCTATTTTTTTTTTAGTTTTTACCTAAACCTCTAGATACTACAAAGTACAAACAACCCTTTAAAAGAAAATACAACAAACATTCAAGTGGCCTGAGAATTGAAAAAAAAGATCAGCTGGTGACTTCTTCCTATATTTTAGATTTTTCTTGCTTCCTTAAACTGAGCATCATATACAACAACAAACAACATCAGATAATAGATTATGCACCATAAACATAGAATCCTTTTATATATAGTAGAAATTCAGAGTTTTTTTTAATATATTCACAAGAAAAATATTAAAATCAACTTTGTACAACACAATTGCATGTATCACAACCACTGAGCAGAGAGATAATGAAGCATTCTCCATCTCTTATTACAACAAGAGATCATAACCTACCAGATCCTCTAGCAGCTATAAATGCAAGGCCACGCCCAACTAACTTCTACCTCAAAATGCCCTGGCATTACAGAAGCATTGTTAAGTAACATACAAAAACAAGTAGTTGAAAGTTCATGTCTCTAAGAAGAAATCAATATAAGAAAATCAGTCATGACATATAATGCATGAGTGTGAATAATTAGCACTGGATTACCTCACCACCAAATATCCTAGGATGAGCTCCCCTATTGACCATAGTTGTTATGGTCACATCATTAAGTGAGCAAATGAATGCATCTGGCTGCAATGATCACTACACAAATTCAATTTCAAAAAACAAGCATAACAGCCTAAACTGAATCCACAAAATATCCAACTTAAGATCAAATTCTATCAGAACATAAATAAAAGTTACCTGACAAATAATTTCTCCATTGAAAGTGGCTAGGTCAATCTAGAAAAGTTTCCACAAATTAGAAATTAAAGGTTATTCATTGCTAATAGAATTCAACTCAGATCTAAAAAAAACTAAGCATTGCACTCCCTACTCTGGGGAGAACAAGTATAGATGCAGGTAGGTTAAGATCACAGACCAGAAGAATTCTAGAAAGAGATGGTGCTGCCACTCCAACAAAGCCATCCTGGGATCCCACATTAATGAATTCTATATTTGCAACACTCTTTCCAAACACCCATTGCCACATGCCACAACCATTCTTAGGAGGTAAGACATTTTCCATCTGAATGGATCTAGACATATAGCACATTGTACCTGCATTTTATCTTGTTTCAATTCTTAAACGGAAGGATAACTATATTCTCTACTAAAGCATCCAAAAAACAAGAAAACTATGTTCAATTCTTAAACCTCAACACAATATAAATAAGTAATTTTGCAACATAGTGAGACGAGAAAAAAGACAAAAGTATTAGAGCTTGACACTACACAAAAATAGAAAAAACAGAGTAATAGTTTTCCAGCATTGGTATCTAATAAAGCTCAAAGTAAGATATCCTAGGGTTGAGCCAAATCCCATCAACCCTTGAATCAAAGGAAACAAGAAAAGAAGATGGAAGGTTTTTCAAGACACTGAAAATGGCAAGGATCTCCACTTAATGAAAATGTCTATTCATGAGTTAATCATCTATTTATCACGTGAACCATGTGGGCTTTTCCTATCATCACTTATAATGTGCATTTATGGGTTTTACCCAATCAATTGATCTATCATTCAATTAGTAAAGGTATTGATAAGTTACATCCAATAATCCATAATAAGGTAACCACATGTTTTATCCAATGTTTTATTTAAAGGCTTGTAATGGGTCATACAAGGACTTGTGCCAATGACTATATTGAAAACATACCTAATGTTTATATTGAACATTTTCATCTATTTTTGTTTAATTGAAGCAAGAACAAATTTACCTACATCCAACATCCAATCAGAATGTGCATTGATGGGTTTTACCCAATTAGTTGATCTATCATTGAATTAGTAAAGGTATTGATAAGTTACATCCAATTATCCATAACATGGTAACCACATGTTTCATCCAATATTTTCTATAGAGGCTTGTAATAGGTCATAGTCATACAAGCACTTATGCTAATGACTATATTGAAAACATACCTATTGTTTTGATAAAAGGGGGGATAAATGGGTTTTACAGGGACCCGAAACCACGAAGTAACAATACAAGAAAAGACCAAAACAAAGGTCCAAAAACAAAAATGAAAATACTGCCAGAGAGAATAAAACCAGCATCAGCAGGCAGCAACAAAAAGCTTCAAAGAGACCAACAAATAGCCAGCAAACAGAAGAAGTAGGGCCCGACCACCACTAATTCATAGAGTTTAGGAGCTCATCTGCAACCTCTTCCAAGTCCGCCATTTCCTGAACCCCCTCCATAAATATCTGAGCCATACTAGGGGTAGTCTGGGCTTTCCTTTTCATGCTAGATCTAGTACGTTTGGATATTCCAGCTTGCTCATCCTGGTCTTTCTCCTGATCAAGGTTGACAATCAGAGCTCTCTTCTGGGTTTTCTCCATTCTTTCAGACATAGCCTTGATGATAACAGAGTTATGTCTGGAAATTCTACAATTTTGCTTGGCAATCTTTTTCAAGGTTCCTTTGATTTTTTCAAGATCATTTTCGATGGTACTGTCCTTTTGAGGAATATCCTTCATATTGTTGTTCTTCTCTGCTTCAAGCTGAATAGGACCAGCGACTTTAACTTCAATTTCCCTTAGATTGCTATGAAGAGACAAATTTTTTGTTTTCAGCTCACTTATCTCATGAAAAACCCATTTGGCAGAATTGAACTAGTCTTGGGAGTAGCTTTTGGCATTACCAACAAAGTCAAAAGGGGGGTCATTTTCAGGATTGACCCCAAAAAACACTGACTCCGCACCTCTCGGGGGGCTAAAGTTCTCCTGTTGAATATTCTGGGGGGCATGGAGTTCCTCAAGACTAGCCCCGGCCTTCTTAGCAAAAACAACAGGGGAGTCATCGGGGTAGGAGACAAGCTTATTAACTGGGGAGCTAAAGTGAGCTAAATTGGCATTAGGATTAGTATGGCTAGAGGCCAAAACAGAGCAGGCTCCAGAAGGTTGAGGGGAGCGGCCAGAGGCAGAAGGGGGGGCAAAGGAGGCGAAGGGCTCTGGACACGGTCGGGGAAAGCTTTGGTTTCAGAAATGTTAGGCTCAATATCATCTTTGTCAAGTGCCAGCGGGGCTAGAGGGTTAGGAAGGGCGGGCATATTCTGAAAGTGCTCAAAAATAAGTCTTAAAAGACCCGTGTGAAGAATCGGGTATCATTTAGGGCTTCTTCTATGATTAGAAAAGTTGTTTCTCAGAGAACAGAGCAAGAAGAAGGGGATAGAGACATGCACCTTATGTCGGAAGTGATTAAGCAGCACAAAGTGATAACCATAAACCCTAGTGAAGCGGTCGTCGAGCGTGACGTACTCCATGATAACCCTAAGCACTTTTCTCCACAAAGCTTTTATAGTGTCCACTTCATAGTAACTATTCGTCGTCTTGACCAGATTTTGTTTCTCCGTTTCAAATTTGGGAAACCTCAGAACAACTTCGTCAAAGAATTTCCTGTCTCTGAAGAATTTGTGCTCTTCCATCAGAATGC
>VDFB02333196.1:0-12342 GCA_007258455.2 Sequoia sempervirens | reverse complement strand
GAAGGAATAAAAATTTGCTTAAATACTATAGCTCATCAATGAATACGAAAGTAAAATAAAATCCCTTGCATAATGAAATATAAGAAAAACTGAAATTATTGTTCTAATTATTCACTTTGATAAGTAAATGTAATAACCAATCTTCCAATAAGTCAAAAAGCTTCTACTCTTAAATGATGGAAAGATGTGAACAACTAAAGGCTAGATTGTTACTAAATCGAAGAAAGCATTGTCCATTGAAACAAATGATAAGATTATTGAGCATTCGATTTGTACTCAATATTACAGATTCATCCAAATGGGATATAAGCATAAATAGCAGAGCACAAAACAATAACTCTCAACTTCAATGGTACCAGCATGTAAACACCCAAATCAGTTATCAAATCCAGCAGATCTAGGCTGGCAATAGGTCATCCCTAAACACAGTTTCTAATGATGGACATCCTGTGGCATTCATAGTCACAAAGCATCCCTAATTCATGAATCAAACCAAATTTCTCCTCAATCTAGCTCAAACCTTGCAAGCAGGACAATCTAATTAGATATTGGATCTTCTTGTAAAGGTGACTTAAACGTAAACCACTCAAAATCCCACAAAGAATCAAACTCTAATGAAAAAAATGTCTTTAGAAGCCTCCAATTACTTGACAATCGTGTTGCAGGCAAATTCAATAACCATTTCAGTATCTTCCATGGGCAACCACTACTATGGATCCCAAAACTGATGGTTTATGGTCAATCTCGACTAAACCTAAGTAATCATTAGGATCATGAGCATCTTAAACTGAACCCCACAATCTATGATCAAGGACATTAGTAACCTCAATTGAATCCCAACAGCAATCAAGGTGAACACTAATAGTCACAATTGAACACAATAAACAATCGCTAATAACATGAATAGCCTCAACTAAATGTCACCATCATGTTAATGTCAACATACAACGTCGAAATTACTTCCAGCGATATTCTTGAAATGAATAAATTAAATGATAACTTAAATGCTATTTAATTTATATGAGATATTTTGAAGAGGCACGAATATTTATAAGGTGCTAATTATATGTTATGAAGAGGCACCATTTTGTTTTAAAGAAAAGACACGAGTTCTTATTGGAGGCCGACCTTGGAATTAAATGAAAGGATGCGTCTCTCTCTCCCCTCATGTATATATATTCATTAAGTTTGCTCCATTCATTATCAAGCAAGTTCGAATAATTATTTATGCAAGTGCGAATTCTTCAAAGAACAGGTTGCGAATTCTTCAAGGGCAGAGTTGGATATTGAGAGGTGCAGATTATTATCTGCTACTGCATCTTGTGTAGGTGCTGAAGGTTGGCCTTGTTATTGGCCTCATTGTAAAGTGAATTGTTGCCTCTATTTATATATATAAGAGAGATCTTTGCTGCTGGGTTTTTCTCCCTCAAGAGGAGGGTTTTCCCAGGGTATCTGCTGTGTTATTGTGTCTGATTTTGAATTAATTTTCTGTGCATATAGTCTGTTCATTAAAATTTACATGGTATCAGAGCGGGTTTGAGAGGATCGTGATCAGATTATTGCTAATCAGCATACCCTATTGTTCACTTAATCAAGATGGTGAATGGTTTGAAGGTTGAGGATAGACTCGAAGGTGCATCCAACTTCGCATCATGGAGATTTAGGATCTTGCTTACCTTGCGTGAAAATGACTTGGGTGAGTTCGTGGAGTCTAGCGTTCCTGAACCTAAGGAGGAAGAAGAGAAGTTACAATGGGAAAAGAAAGATATTAAAGCAATGAAGATATTGGTTGATTCCGTCAAGGATCATATTGTGCCTATCGTCTCTAAGTTGAAGACAGCGAGAGACATGTTCAAAACATTGGAAGAGATGTACGAAATCAACAATACCAACCGAGCGCTTGCACTGAAGCAACAACTTCATCATGTAAAGATGGCGAAAGGTGAATTAGTGATTGCATACTTTATGAGGATTGCAGATTTGAGAGATCAACTCTCGACAATAGGGCATATGGTTGATGACAAAGACCTGACTATGCTTGCTCTCAATGGTCTACCTTTTGTCTGGAATCTTACATCTGTGGAATCAAGGTAAGATCTAAAATTGCCCAAGTTTGATCTTCCTAAGATCTTGATTGCATTCAAGAAGAAATCACAGGCAAGAGGCGTGCGACAAAGTTCAAAGAATGAAGACATTCATGTTCTCGGCCCCATGCATCAAAGAAGAAAGGAAAGATGGAAGAAAGCGATTCTTCAAGAGAATCGACAAGGAAATGATGATGCACCCTCCTTTAAGAAGAAGAGGATATGTCCAAGGATTCAATGTTTTAGGTGTGATAAGTTTGGGCACTACCAAGTATTGGTCCAATCCAGGACCTAAGCAAAAGGTCACCGCTTGTGGATGTTGATGATGCCTCTCCCTCAAAAGGATTCAAGTGAATATTTGTTCTATTCGGCATTATCAAACAAGCATAGGCCTTCCGACGCCAACACTTGGATAATCGACAGTGGTGCTTCACGTCACATCACCGGCTTTAAGGAGCACTTATCAAGTTTGGTGGAAAAGGAGTCTTTTGAACAAGTCATCATTGGAGATGATGCTAGCTACTCCGTGAAAGGAATTGGGACCTCTACACTTCATTTGGATCCCGGCATCTCACTTCAATTGGGTAATGTTCTTTATGTTCCTGGAATCAAGCACAATCTTATTTCTATTTCAGCTTTGGAAGATAAAGGATATCAAGTTGCCTTCTCCAAAGGCAAAGTTCTAGAATGGATGGAGAACTCTAGCTTCAAGGATGCTCAAGTAATTGGAGTTAGACATGAAAACCTTTACAAGTCATGCACACATTCATTACATTCCTTTGTTCATGACTCTTCAAGTCTATGCCATCTTTGGCACTGGAGATTGGCTCACCTTCACTTTCTCGAAGCTACCTATCATGGAGAAGATGGTGACGGGCCTTCCGTCTACTCAAGAGCACGGCCTCGCATACAAGATTGGTAAGAATATAAAAGCCTTTTCATAGTAGAGATAATAGATTCATGTATTTTAGACCTACCTATTCTCGGGATTATGGACCTATGTCCGTTTTTTCTTCTCGAAAGTGGTTTCAGGCTATGTCTTTTCATTGATGATCACTCTAGGAAGACTTTGGATTATTTTATAAATCTAAAGAGTCTCGAGGAAGTGTTGGATAGGTTTAAAGAGTTTAAAGCCTGGTAGAAAATCTTTCCGTAAAAGAATTCAAGGTCCTTAGATCCGGCTAATGGTGGATAATACACCTCCTCAGAAGTTTTTCGAATTTTGTATTGATGCAGTGGATTAAGAGGGAGTTCTTGTGGTTCCTATAATCCCCAACAAAAATGGTGCTGCGAAAGAAAGCACGTAATCCATCGCGGAAGCAAAGCAAAGGCCATGAACCGTGATCAAGATTTGCAACCTTCTATGGGCGCAAGCTTCCAGATAGCCGTATGTTCGTAATCGTGTCCTCATAAGATCTTGGAGAATATGACTCGTACAGCTTTACAGGAAGAAGCCCCGGGTCGGCTATTTGAGGATCTTTGATGTCCCTGCCTATATTCATGTTCCCAAGGAAAAGAGAACCAAGTTGGAGCCTTCTGGCAAGAAGGGAATATTTGTGGGTTACAGTGAGACATCAAAAGCCTACAGAATTTACATTCCAGGTCAGAAGATGATAGAGATCGGTAGGGATGTCACATTCGAGGAAGATGTTGCATTCAGAAGATCTAGGGTGATTCATATGGAGATTGATAATGAAGAGTCTCCTCGGGATATGGAAGTTGACCATACTCCTAAGATTCAGAGGGAGACTTCAGAACCAAAAGAAGATATTGATCCTGTTGAACCCTTGGAACCTACTGATGGGCCTATTGACATTGTTATTGGGAGAAAGAGACCTCTATGGGCCAGGCGTACTATGCATGAGGCTGAAAGTTTTGCAGCTCCTAGAGGCACATTCAAAGAAAGTAAAAGGCCACATAAGTTCTCCAATTATGTTGCCTTGATGAGTCAGATTATAGAATCCTCGAAAGCCTACCGTGTTGAGAGGAAGCATCTAGTCATCAAGCTCTGGAGAGATGCTATGGCAGAGGAGCACGTACCAATTCTAAAATGATGTTTGGGGATATTGTCTCTCAGACCCCAGGGCAAGTCATGGGTATCTTCTAAATGGCTATTCAAGATTAAGCATGTTGCAGATGGAAGCATTGAGAAGTACAAGGCTAGATTTGTGGCTCGTGGGTTCTCTCAGAAAGAGGGAGGTGATTATGATGAGACATTTGCTCCTGTTGCTCGCTACACTTCAGTCAGAACCATCATTGCTATTGCTGCATCTAGAGGATGGAAGATTCACCAGATGGACGTGAAGACAACCTTTCTCAATGGAGGGATTGAGGAAGAGGTTTATATAGAGCAACCTGATGGATTTGAGATTCATGGGAAGGAGTCACATGTTTGCAAACTGAAGAAAGCCTTGTATGGTCTTAAGCAGGCTCCTCGTGCATGGTACGAAAGGATTGATCGTTACCTATCAAGCTTGGGCTTCTTGAAGAATGATGCTGATTCAAATCTCTACTTCAAGGTAATCAATGGTGATGCTTTAATTTTGGTTTTATATGTTGACGATCTAATCCTTACTGGAGAAGATCACCTGATTCTTGAGTGTAAGAAGGAGTTGACTTCTGAATTTGAGATGAAGGACCTTGGGCTCATGCATTACTTCCTTGGATTAGAAGTCCGCAGAAAACCGTGATGATGATTCTAAGTCAAGGAAAGTACACCATTGATATACTTAAGAGATTTGGCACACGGATTGTCCATGCCTACACCTATGGAGACCAATCTACATAAATTGAAGGAGGCTGCAGTTGTTCAGATTTGTGGATCCTACATTGTACGTAGATAACCGATTGATCCTTGATGCATCTAGTTAACACTCAGACTCCTGATATTTTACATGCAAAGGAGTGCACTTACTTTATGTGCGATCCCGGCATCGCATACATCTTGTTGCAGCAACATATCCCAGATACTCTGCGTACGCTTGATATGGGTTGAGGTATTCTTCAGATGTAGACTTGGAGTTACTTGGTTTTACTGATTTTGTTTGGGCAGGTTGTGTCACAGATCGGAAGAGCACCTCTGGTTGTTAATTCAGTTTGGGTTCCGCTATGATTTCCTCGGGTGCGCCAGCTTCATCCGTGAGCATTGGAGTACGTAAGAGCCGAAAGTACATTGCAACTTGTATGACAACTCACAAAGAAGCAAGCAGAAGCCAGAAGCTCCTTGCAGATTGTTTGGACAATCACGGAGCCTACTATCATTCATTGTGATAATTCGAAGTGTGTGAAGCTTTCACAATCCCCGTGGTTTCATGACGTAACCAAGCATGCTGAGACTGGGTACCACTATATTAGAGATATGGTACTCGAAGGTCAGACAGCTTGAGGCAATATCAAAGACTAGAGCAGACGGGCATATTCTCACCAAGCCTCTCGCCAGATAAAGTTTGTGTACTTCCAAGATAAGCTTGGTATGGTGGAGAATCCAGCTCTGACCGAGTAAGAGTCTTCGTGATCAGTGGAACTTGTTAATGCATTTTCTTCTCGAGATTTAAGAATTTGAGGTGCAAGCCCTTGTTAATGAGTATTTTCTTCGAGATCGAAGAATTTGAGGTGTAAGCCCTTGTTAATGCATTTCTTCCGAAAGACTTTAAGAATTTGAGGTGCAAGCCCTTGTTAATGCATTTCCTATGAGACGAGGAATTTTGAGGTGAAAGCCCTTGTTTCCACCCTTTGAGCTAAGTCATGGTGGATGTCATGTGTGAGACTCCATGACATATGTTGTACTTGTGTTTCACCCTCTGAGAGAGTCATGGTGAAAGTCACGTTGAGGTGACAACATCACGCAAGTGATGAACACTTGTACTTACCATATTATGGTTGATATCGTATTGAGGCGATATCTAATATCACGTTGAGGTGATATTCTTCTTTTCACATCTGGTTGTAGCCAATGTGGTGGGCATCACGATGAGGTGATTTGTCTTGAGCAGCTGGAAGTATTCTCTCTAGCTGAGAGGGAGTGTTAATGTCAACATACAGCGTCGAAATTACTTTCAGCGATATTCTTGTCATGAATAAATTAAATGATAACTTAAATGCTATTTAATTTATATGAGATATTTTGAAGAGGCACGAATATTTATAAGGTGCTAATTATATGTTATGAAGAGGCACCGTTTTGTTTTAAAGAAAAGACACGAGTTCTTATTGGAGGCCAACCCTCTTCCATTGGACGCGATTCTTATTGGAGGCTGACCTTGGAATTAAATGAAAGGATGCGTCTCTCTCTCCCCTCATGTATATATATTCATTAAGTTCACTCCATTCATTATCAAGCAAGTTCGAATAATTATTTATGCAAGTGCGAATTCTTCAAGGGCAGAGTTGGATATTGAGAGGTGCAGATTATTATCTGCTACTGCATCTTGTGTAGGTGCTGAAGGTTGGCCTTGTTATTGGCCTCATTGTAAAGTGAATTGTTGCCTCTATTTATATATATAAGAGAGATCTTTGTTGCTGGGTTTTTCTCCCTCAAGAGGAGGGTTTTCCCAAGGTATCTTCTGTGTTATTGTTTCTGATTTTGAATTAATTTTCTGTGCATATAATCTGTTCATTAAAATTTACACATCAATCACTGGGGCACGAGCATCCTCAAATGAACCCAAAAATTCAATCATCAAAGACATGACCAATCTTAATATCCAGGCAGCCTTATTTTGAGGGAATATGACTGAGGGCAATCGCACCATTCATTTAACTGGTTATGAAGTGAAAAGACCTATTATTACAGCAATTTGTTAACATCAAGGTCACATTTGGAGTAAGGTTGAGCCTGTGGCAGTGAACCTAGTAGTCTCATAGATTTTCACATTTAGCTGTAATCAACAGGATTGATCACCCAATAATGAGTTTATTTCAAATAGACAATTGAATCTTAAGGTTTGCAGGATGCTTCCCTCTCTCCCAATTTCCCCCACCCCTTGAAACTATCAAATTTAGTTTTGATGGAGCTATTAAGGGCAAACCAGGGAATGGTGGTGGTGGTGGAATTTTCTGTTACTCCAAATGTCAGCCAATTGTGGATATAAAAAGAGACTTACAATCAGGCAGAGGCAAAGGCCATGCTTAAAGGGATGCAGCCAGCAGTGTCAAGCAGCTAGAAAAGGTTGATCATGGAAAGCAACTCACAAATCATTGTTAACGCAATGTGATGTAGCAAAGTCACAGCTTAGCTTCTCTTTCCTTTCTAATTGCTTTACAAAGGAATGTCAAATTAGGAGAGATTATGATTGATTTGCTATAGGAAAGAAAGTATAGCAGAGAGTTTTTTCTTTAGACATAATGCAAAGGGTTCTGTGTTGAATGGATGGCAATTTAATTTCGAGCAGAAGGAAACATTCAGGTCTCCAAAAAAGTAGATTTGCTTCTTGTTTCTCTCTTCTATTTGTGCAAAACTGGGTAGAAAGCTTCCTTTATTACCTGTCCCTTGATTGATAAGCTCTTCGAAGGAAGGGATTGAGTGCACTATTGTCTTTGTTGGGAACTTTTGCTTATATGAGTTTTTCTTCTTGTATGCGGGCAAGGTTAAAAACAAACAGGCAGAAAGAGAGAACATACTAGTCAGAGGAGGGATGAAAGGATGATAGGTTGAAGTATTCTGATAAAGAATTGACCGTCCTTTATTTGGATCTCATATAAAGAATGATTTAAAACCAATGCTTTCATTCCCTGCTCCTCTTATTTCTGTTGATTTTATGCATCTTTTAAAACAAGGTAATACCAATAGCAGTGAAGGCACTCCTGAGCCTTGTGGTGGAATCTGTTTAAGAAGTTGTTCTTTTCCTTGGGCCGGTTCATGAGCCATCTCCTCCAGAGGGGCAATTTGCCAATAGAATGGAGCAGTTTCTATGAGGTTCTGATTTGATATAATTGTTGTCTCAGTTAAGATCAAAGACTTCAAGCCTCTAATAGCTTCGTTTTACCCATTTTTGACTCAGGTTGGTGCAGTAAATATTGCATAGATCTTGGCATCTTGGCAACTATTTTCACAGGCCTTGGAACCTTAACCCTAGGTATGTTGAGTTAAAAAATAGCATTGCTAACCATTACCTGCTCAATTCAAAGTGTATCCAGTTATACAACTACCAGAGATCATCAAGAATGAGACCACCACACAAAATATGAACTTATGTGTACAACAGATAATTGATGAAGTGAAAGGCTGAATAGAAAGCATGATGTGAGAGGGTAGCAAAAATGTGGTCTAAACACGAAATAATTCAAAAATAAATTATCAGTTATCTAGGATGTAAATTTGTTCACCAAGGAAGACAAAAAGCATGATCCTCAAGCTTTGATCATTTGCAGAATATTTAAAATGTGTAATTGTTTCAATTTAAAAAAGATAAAAAGATGAATTCAAACTCTCATTCAGGGCATTGTCAGTGGTCTCAAGGAAATCAATGAGGCCAGCAAACCATTCAGAATCTGTTTCACAGTAGCCCAACAAATAACATGGTACAATTATGATCTCAAAAGTTTATTTATGTGTTAGCCGGGTTTCCTCTTGCATCTAAATTGACACCAAAGCCTAGAAAAGCAACATAGAATTATTATTTTTAACATTTAAAGCATTATAGATTTGGGCACCATTGAGATTAGATATAATGCTACTGTTCACCCTGCACAGTCAACATTAAGTCTGAAAGAGAGCACTAATGCAGATATATGTGGTGCTTAATTGGATATAGCCCCCAGGTTTTAGAGGCCTGAAATTACAGAAGAATACTGATATACAGAACAGATTCTATTTTTTGCAATTTTTTTACAATTTCACAAAATAATGTATGTTGTCCTCCCTCATGTTCAAGACAAAAAGTGTAACTTACACAAGTTGTGTGTTATCAGGAATTTCTGCAGGCATGAGAGTGAATCCTGATAAAAACCAACAAGATGCCCACACAAAAGCGGGTACCATGGACAAACCAGGGGTGTTGCACGAAACAACCACTGCACCAACTATTCCTGCAATCAAAAATACCCCACTATAGACCCTTCTTTCAAAGAAACTTGATACCTGAGGGAAACAGCATTTGAATCAGCACTAAAATTGTAGGCACGAGAGAAAATTTTCTCAGCATGCAATTACTTCAAAGCATAGCATGAGAGCAGATGAAATTAAAAATAAAACTACTTTCTCATACCAGAAGCTCAAGAATAAGAAAAGACACAATGCATGTTGCCATAAGCTTCACAATTGAAATCAATCTAGAAACTTGTAGAGCTCTCCACAATGCTTGTATAAAACTACTATCACTGAAGATCTCTGTCCAAAGAAATATTGCCAATGCAAGATAAATGTGATAAAGAGGAGGAGAACGCTCTATCAGCAGGATAATTGAAAAGAGCCCCATTAAGAGACCACCAAAAATGCGCACCTGAATTGCCATGAATACAAAATGTGATAAACTTTAGATTGGTGTATGCAAAAAAAAGGAATAATCACATAAATATTAAAAACAAAATTATATAGTAAAATTATGAATGGATCAAATAAACATTTCAAATAATTGTTAAACAATGCCATGACAAAAGCTTCAAACAAAATCTTACAATCAGTGGATAAAAGAGAGAGCATATTTCATTTTTTATACTTCTTTATATGTACCGTTAAGCTTCGTGCAACTGTATATATTTAGTAGCAAGTAATCCAAAATCTAATTGGAATGATTGTAGTCAATTGTTCAAATAGTTTTAAGTATAGCTGAAAAAAGGTATATCATTACCATGTGTTGATAAATCCAAGAGTACCATAGATGTAATGATTTCAACTAAATGTGTAGACACTTAAATTGGTCTACACCCAACCAAATTAAACTCTATCCCATTCTGATTATTAATTCAATAAATATTATTTACTTATTTAATTAATTCATCACTTTTCGTTATTCCTCACTCTTAAATAAATTTAAATTTATTTAAGTCCTGCCTTTGTTCTCCTATCTCACAAAATTAAAAAAATACTTTAATATCCCCTTTTCTCATCTTAATCCTATTATTTAATTAATTCCAATTAATTAACTAAGCTAATCCCATACATATGCCTAAGTGTGATTAATTTAGTTAATCACTCCCCAATCCTAATTATCCTAAAACACTACAATGAAATCTTGACCATCTATTTGATCAAGAAAATTCTCACCCTCTATTTAGCCCATGTGACTCTCACACGTGTAAGAAGCAACATGTCTTCCTCCACTCTTCCCTATGTATCCTTGAGGAGACACTTGTTATCTTTTCATTTCCCAATGTGTCCTCACATATGTGTGGGAGTGTAAGAACCCTAACTAGTTCCGCTCCGAAAACTTAGTTTGAATGGATTGACATTTCATCAAACGCTTTGCTTGAAAACTCACCAGCTGCTGTTTTGTGGTTTCTTTTTGTGTTTCAATGTGTTTAGTGATAGCATTAATATAATGGCTTCTAAAATGCAATTGTTTAATAATAGAAATGGAATGCAAGACAATACTTCTTTCTGATTTTTCAGTGCAAAGGAATGACTGTAACTAATGCAAGATTACAACTACAGCATCAGACATTATAGCAAACAGTTTGTAAGCAACTCCAACTCCATACTATTGCTGCCAATAACTGAAGTACATACTTAGCTTTATGATTTACAAAGAAGTGAGACACTCTAACTCTAATCGATGCAATGCTGAGACAACTATATTTAGCATATGACAATCATTACAACTTACTGCTAGAGTGATATATTTTGACTGAGTGCAATCCCGTATTGCTGTAGAAGACAATGACTCCCTCCAAGAGGAATACAATGCATTTCCTATGACTCTAATTATGCCGCCGTGACAGTGAGTTCATCAATTGAGACCAACAACTTACTCAGAATGAAATGCAAGAAATTAAGAACCTAGATAATGAAGAACATTCGATTCTCTGAAGAAAAGACATCCTCCAATATCGACTATTCTTGTCTTGAAGCGGCACCTTGGAGAATATTTGTGGCAACCAAGAATATTGTCTCCTTTCTACACTTGTCTCCACAATGCCGATAGGTCCGTCCACCTTGAAATCACGGCTCCTCAAGTGATGTTGTCTTCCTTAACATGCAAGTCATCCTCCTCAAGTGATTATGTCTTATTTCCTTGTCTTTTGTTGCCTTGAGGCAGGTCCCGACTTGGGAAAAGTCATTGCAAAAAGTTTCTTCTAATTCTTTGTCTTATCGAACACCTTCCAATAATTTCAACCTTCTATTACTCGTCAAAACGCGGCTCCAGACATCTGATTTTGTCTCTAGCCGGTTGTCTTTTTCTATTGTCTGACGGCTGGGACTTAGTCTCCAAAATATTGACTGCCACGTCTTCTTCAAGTTTCGACTCTTCTAATTATTCTGACTTGGCACATAAAATTTGTCCTATCTCCAACAATCTCATAAAATGCTAAATGAATATAATATTCAGAGCTTGACTAATCACGTCTCCTTGAATAATCCTTCAGTGAAGCACAATGTTGACCTCTGGTTGAAGCCAATCTTGTTACATCCCAAATTGTGCCGTTACTATTTATCGTTACTTGATAAGGTAAATGTGAATGTAATGTGAAATCTAGAGATGAATTAAGGATGCTTGTTTCTTGTTATCAATATGAATGTGTTCCATTTAATGATTGTCTCATTTGATTGTTACTTCTCTTGATGTAATCCCAGATGAATGTTGCATGTAAGTTGTTGAATAATGTTTATTTTAACTTTTGAGATGTTTCATGTATACTGCTTTGTTGTGAACATATGACTCCCATTAGCATGTCATTGAATGCAGGTGTGCGAACCATTCCTCCAAGCAGAGGCGAAATATCACTCGAGAGAGGAGCTTGGTCAGGTAAACAGTAACAAGAACCATTTGAGCATACACACACACGTTCCTTAGACTGAGTAAGCTAAGTCAGTTTGTTTGAGTTATGGGTAAGTTGTCTGTAGGCTTGTATGTTGGCATTAGGAGTCGTGTCTACTTCTGAATGCATGTAAAAGTGATGTTTATTTGCGTATCTGACTTTTTGTACAATGATCATTGTGAGGATAACGTGAGTGGACATAAGTGAATAGGTTGAGTGGGTATGTATACACATGTATATAGTATGTACACTGAGGTATATACGAGTATATACATGTATATATACACACGCTACCTATTATTTGTGGATATTAATAATATAATATTATTATTGCCTAATGACT
>VDFB02333194.1:0-11556 GCA_007258455.2 Sequoia sempervirens | reverse complement strand
TGATATTTTGTAAGCCCTAAGGGGTTGACACATTTTTGATATATAAGGAATTTTTCCTTTTTTGTAAACAATTCAGATTATACACTCTAAAGAGTTAGTGATTTTTATCAATCCTTTCTCAACTAAATGTATGTTTTGCAACTCAACTGGATTTTGGAATATAAAGTACAGAGTTACCTTGGCCTCTGTTGATGCTTCAATTTTCTGTCACTATTCTTGCAAAGTGTTGTGCATTTCAGGTTAATGATCAAGTTATCTAGTGAATTCTTTTATTCCTTTATGACTTTATCTGGTAATTCATGCCTTCGTTCGTAAAAAAGCACCATTATATGAATCACAAAGTTGTGTTTACATAATCACACATAGATTCTATTATGTGAAAGTATTTTCCTTTATTGAAAAAGTGTGTGTATCAAGCCTGTTCGTGACATATTAATGTGTAGCTCATAGAATTTGATGTATGTCTTTCTGATCATTGACAAATGTCAAGTGCATTCTAAGTATTCCATTGACCTCATCAGACTTGGTGTATCACCATAGTTTAGTTTCATTCATGTACTCCTTCTCCCTTTTCCCTTTACAAGATCATTAGCTTAGGTGATACCCAAAGGAAGTCGGCCTTCTCCGGAGGTTCATTTCAACTTTAGGCGACCCACAACCTTGAAATGATCCCATGTTTCACTAGAAAGCTCAGTTTCCATCACCGCATAGGGTGCAATTTCTCGAAAGTGATGTAAATAGTAAGTATATAAACTAATAAGAAAATATTAAGAAAATCATGTGCTTAAGTTTGCATAATATAGTCTTATCATTTTTAAATCCTTGAACACAACCCATAATAGATATAATGATTAAATGTTTTATTTTTCAAACTAACCTTATGCAATAAATTTTCCTAAAAGGTTGATTTATTGTATACCATATCAAAAAATCAAGGAAAATGAAATGTCACAAACAACCCTTCTTAATGACATCTCCTTGTAACATATGTTAATGCATGGTTAAATATATATTCATGACTATGATATTAATAACGTTGATGTTAACAATATCAATGATCATATTTTCCATTGTTCTTCAAATTTGTGTAAAAAGGATAATAAGACTCAAAGCTTTAGATGATAAAAATATACATAATTTTAATTATATTTATCGTTAAAAATGAGTATATTGATCTTTTATAATGATGAAATTAACATATTCACATTATTTTTTATTTAAATTTATGTTTTTTTGGATGAAGTGTTATAATTTAGTAATATATCAATAATTGGCACTTTGTTTTATATCCTCCAACTCATGACTACTCATGATATCTTCCACATGTTCTCTATCTCCACCGTGAACAAAGAGTCCACCTCTCTTTCATTTTGAATAAGCACCGGATTGAGGTCCCCATCAAAAATCTATTTTAGAGGGTTGAATTGAGCAACATTATCTTTTATGGATGCCCAACAAATCTAGCTTATTTATTTGGTGATTTGGAGAGTACAAATTGGAGAAGGTGAAATTTTGATTTGTATTCTTATCTTTTTAAGGTTACCCTAATCTAATGAGGATGCAAGAGGTGTTCTATCAAGAAATTAGAGAACCAACTTGCTAAAATTCCTATAGAAGCACAAGAAGAAAAAAAAGTTAAACATTCATAAGAATGTCAAATTCTTTTTTCTGACTCTATAAGTTGAACAAGATTTTTATATTTGATTTTTTGAATGAAAAGGATCTATCAATTTTTATACAATGGAGTGGATCTTTAAAACATGATTTTTTTGGGCATCCCTCATGATTCTAATATTCCAAGAAATGACTAACATCATTTAACTAATTTTTTTGGCCTTATATAGCCAATCCATTGTTGTCTACGTGCTTATTGCAATGTTCTCTTATAGTTCTTTGTGTGCACTTCAATGATTCGTTTCCTTCCTTTGGTACCTAGATTTCTACTTGGAGGAAGGAATTGTGAGTGTTTAAATTTCATACATGACTTTGTTCATTGCTTTACAAAGGAATTCGATGAACCTCTAGTTGAGTGGGGGGAGGTGGCTTGAATTTTCCCCCATATTTTCTAGTTACAATATTTCTTCTTCATTCCCTAAGATATGTTCTTCAATCTCATTAGTCTCCATGGTAGAGAAGGGATTGGAAGGAATGATTTCCTTGTTGCTATTTTCTCTTATTTATTTGGTTCACATTTTGGAATTTCTCATTAGATCCCTCTCAAGGTTTGGGATCCTTAATATTTTTTGTAAAATCCATGAGAAAATGATCATGCTCACAAAACAAGTTGCATTTTGATGGGATATACTCATAGTCTACTTTTGGGAGAAGATTGGTTCTAATGTTTTTAGTTTTACTACTTCTAGGAGACCTTTGACAAGATTGAATTTCATACAAATTTTGGTTATCAAGGAATTTTTTCTTTGGTCTCAGCTCACATTTTATAGATGCTAATTGCAATTCCTATGCCTAGAAGGCATCCTCATGCCAAATATGTACAAAGATAAATGAAAGAAAAACTTAGGAATCTTCGATGGGTTTTCTTTGAGAGGGCCAAAGTTGGGATTGCAATTATTTATGTAAAGCCCACATGGTCCCATGAACCGTGGGCCACTTCTAAAAATTAGTTCTCTATCTTTCTAAATTCAAAAAATTAAGCGATGAAAAATCCCCTACCACACAATTAGACTTTAATGCCACCTACAATTTCAAACCTCCATTCCTTGTCAATCCAAAGTTCTAGCAATTTAGGGGAGGGTCATTTAGTAGAAATTTTCCTGAGTTAGTATATGCTAAGCTAAATCAATGATTTTTTATTCAATATTATTGTAAGGGATTTAAACGGTGGGAACTTCCTCCCATATTTTGATGATTTTGAGATTAGCTTAGTCCATTAATGGTTTGGTGTTTGTCAAAATGTTTAAAATGACTTTGTTTAATCTACATCACGATCAATAGTAGAACAAGGTTGACACACCTTGTCCTTGTAGGAGGGACAAGCCATAACAACTCAAGGAAGAAGAGAAAGGCGATAACAAAAGCAAAGTAACTACAACCCTAGCTCATAGTGGCACTACATATCATAATATTATATTTATTTAAAATATATCAATACGTACAAATTAATACTTCTCAAAGTAAAAGGAAAAGAAAATAAAGCATTATTGAAACATTGATTGGTGGCTTTTCCAAAAATAAAATTAAAAGTCGTATGCAAAGCAAAATAACTCTTCAAATGAAAACAAGTGCCACATAGTGGCAAATACTTGTCTTTCTAATTTTGTAATTAATTGTAATTGTGATCATAAATGTAATTTTAATAAATTTATTATATTTTAATTAATTATAAAACTATTTAATTAGAATTGGAATAATAGAGGTGATTGTAAATTTAATTTTTAATTATAATTATTTTATAAAATTATAAATAAATTTATAATTTTTTTTGATATTCAAGGGGTAAATGCTTTTGGCCCGAAGCTATGAACAGGTGAGGTCACAAATGGAGGACCTCATCCCCAATACAACCACTCAACAATACCACCCCAACAAAGTTTGATCCTTGGTGGCAAGAACAACGCCACCTTTAAACCATCACACCATGTCAATATTGACAAATTTATAATCAATTTTAATCATATTCTTAATTCTAATTTTAATTAGTTTTCATACTAATTAAAATTATTTTTTAAAATATTAAAAAAAGTTAAAAGTAAAATAAAATCTAGATTTAATATTTTTCATGATTTAAGTCAAAATATTATTGCATGCATATTAATTTAATATATTAATATAATACATAATCTAATATACTAAATCATTAAATATATTAAATTATTTACAAAATTAACATATTCAATCATTATTAATAATTAAAAATATTATTATTATTATATTCAAGTTTATTAAATAATGTATGTAAAATATATTATATTATTAAAAAAACTAATATAATTGAAATATAACATTATTATATTATAATTTATTATATAATATTTAAAGTATATTAAATTATTAAAAAATTCTAATATATTAAATCAAATAGTACTAATAAAATTAACCATGGGGAAATAATCAAGAACACCACCAACAAGAATGAAAAATCCAAAAAAAAACATTGTAGTCAACATTCACATGGACACTCAAGTCTCAATAAGACAATCTTGATTATTTTCAATATCATCCTAGATATCTATCGACCACTTATTTCCTATCCTAATAAAATTCTATTTAACAACATTGAAACCATTCTTACTAATATTTTAATTTAATTTAATTTTATATTTTAATTCCTTATGAACTTCCACATTGCTACTATTATAAAATACCTCTAAACATAATTGATTAATAGGTCATTTATATACTTTATATTAAAAAATCAATACAATATTAACTAAAGAAACAAAATTTAATTACGAGTTAGCAAAAACTGATTACCAGAATTCAATTGACCTGTGGCAAAAACTATGAAGAAGAATAGTACATCCAGACGGCACGTTACAGCTCTACGAGATGAGCCTTCTCGGATCGAACCCGGAAACTCCCAAAAACCAAATCTGAATCATTTGCCAGCGAAGCCGCCCATTAGAAAAAGTCCACATTGAAACCATCAACATGAGGACAGATATCTCATTCTTTTAGTACGCGGCCGGCGACCATTCCTCACCGTGTCATACGGAATCCTCGTTCTATAATTTCCTTCTTACCAGTTTTCTGAGTAAGATTGAATTGAAACCCTAGAATCAATTTCTATTTCTTTCCAGGTTTCAGGACCAGATTAAATTGAAACCCTAGATTCAATTTCTATTTCTTTCCAGGTTTCAGGGCCAGATTAAATTGAAACCCTAGATATCTATATGATAGCTGTTTCTTTCTAGATTTCTGAGGAAGATTTTGATCAGCGAGCATGGGGTCGGAAGGGCAAGGCAAAAGAGTTTCAGAAGCACAAATTACAGAGCTCAAAGAGATCTTCCGGAGATTCGATCGCGACTCCGACGGCAGCCTGTCGGTGCTGGAGCTCGGCGCGCTTCTGAGGTCTCTAGGGCTCAAGCCAAGTGGCGAACAGCTCGACTCGCTGCTTGCCAACGTGGACGCCAACGGCAACGGCCTCATCGAATTTGTTGAGCTACTGAGCGTCATAGCCCCTGACGTGGCTGACAACGTAGAGATCTGCAATAACCAGGAGAATTTGCTCGAGCTTTTCCGTGCCTTCGACAAGGACGGCAACGGCTACATAACTGCGGCTGAGTTGGCGCACTCCATGGCCAAGCTCGGCCACGCGCTCTCGTTCAGGGAACTGACGGAGATGATAACGGAGGCTGACACCGACGGGGACGGGAAAATCAGCTTTGCTGAGTTTGCGGCCGCCGTTACGTCTGCGTCTGCGGATTACTTCAAAGGCTCAAGGCTTTGAACTATGGTTTTCTGTCCGTTAACAGAGACGGAGATCTGATTCTGACTGTATCTGATTGTTTGCAATGGTGATCTGTATCTGTGTAGTGTACCTGCTTAAGCGCACGGGTTACTGTGGTTAATGGATGGTTTGTTGCTGGGTTTAACTTTTCCCAGAGGTTAGGGTAACACACTGGCTCTGGTTTAGTCTTTGGGCCCTACTTTGAGAACACAGTGACTCCGAATGATTATTAGGGGTATTCGTTACTATGATTCAGATCTTGTTGGCCATTGATAGGCTACCTGGTATTCATAGTTGATTGTAATTACATTGCTTTGTTGTGGCCATTGCTTGGTTAACTGAGATTCATATTTGATTGTAATTATACTGGTATTCATAGTTGATTGTAATTACATTGCTTTGTTGTGGCCATTACTTGGTTAACTGAGATTCATGTTTGATTGTAATTATATTGGTTCTGTTGTGGCCATTGCTAGGTTAAATTTGATTCAGATCTCAATTGTCAGTGCGTTGGTTTTTATTTGACGATTGCCATGTCTATCCATTAAAAAATGTCTGTCTTTGTTTCTGCTTATGTAATTATTTTTCTCTTCTACGTTGTTTGGGGTTCGACCAAACTAGAATTTTACACCGAGAGGTTTTTATGCTGGTTCCAAATTCTAACCATGGAGAGTAATCTGAGATAGCCATGTTAAAAATTGGTACAGCTGTGCAGGGGGCGCGGGGTGCTGAGCCAAGTCCTCAAGTTGTGCATGGGCTTGGTTTGCTGCAATGAGTTGTTCAGGTTACCAATGTGCAGTGCGGTTGCCAAGGTGTGCATGGGCAGAGATCGTGCTGCAAGCTGTCGAAATTGGTTTTCCAATCCCATAATTTAGCATTTCTACACCTATTCTGCAAAGAGTAAAGTGCTTTCCAACCCCCTTGGATTCTTTTAGCTATACAAGTTTCCCAACTAAGTTTGTAGTGAAGATCCAGCCCCAGATATTTGTATTCATCCACAATTTCTAGCGGTTTTCCCTCAAAGATAAAGTTAATTTGCTGCTTTTTCCTTTGCAAAGAGAAGATCATTATTTTAGTTTTACTAGTATTCACTTGCATCCCAACTTCCTTACAAAAGGATTCAAGAGCTTTCAAATGTTTTCTTAGCTTATGAGCTTTTCTAGCAATCAAAATGAGGTCATCAGAATACAAGAGCAATTTTATTACATAATTGGCTAGCAAAATACCTTCCCCACCAACTTTGTTTATCCACTCTTCTAGTGTGTCAATGTACAACCCAAATAACGTTGGGGAAAGTGGGAAGCCTTGCTTGACCCCAATGTCACTGCCAAAACACTTGGACATACCTTCATTGGTTTTGATTTTAGCTCTAACCTGCTCATACAACCTATGAACAGCTGCTCTAAGCACCTTTGGCACTCCCAGTTCTTCCATTCTATTCCACAACTTGCCCCGTGGCACTGTGTCAAGGGCCTTTTTAAAGTCCACAAAACAACAAAATGCCTCCTCCCCTTGAATGTTCCATATTTTTTTAATCAAAAATATGAGAGTAATACTGTGATCAATAGTGGAATGTTTCGGTCTGAAACCAGCCTGACCCTCTGCTCTTTTGCCCTCTTTTTCAACCCAACTACTAATTTTGCGCTCAATCATGCTTCCAAAAAGTTTTCCAAGAAGCGGATTAATCATAATAGTGCGGTAGTTTGAAGGGTTATTGGTGTCCCCACTTTTGTATAAGGGAATAACAACACTAGTTGTCCACCCTTCTAGAAATCCCTCTTGAATAACCCTGTTGAAGATGCCCTTGATGCAAGGTGCAAGGATCTCAATACCCCATTTTAAGAATTCCACTTGCAACCCATCTATATCTTGTGCTTTTCCCCCAGCCAACCTCTTTATGCCTTGATTGATATCTTCGATGGTGAAAAGTTCAATGGTATCTTTGATTGTTAGAGGTCTATGTTTATCTTGTTCCCTCTCATACAGTAACTTTGCATATTCCAACCATTGGGAGCTTGTGATATTGTTTTCCACTTGTTTTCTTTTCTTTTTTGTAGCTCCTTCCAGAATTTCTTAGGGTTGTTCTTTCCAAGGGCAATCAACTCCAACCTTGTTGTGCTTACATAATTTTCTTTTTTGTTTTGTATCATCTTTTTTCGTAATCTCTCTTGTTTTTTGTGGTCCTTCCACCCTCATGAATTTTTCTTTTTGTTATCTTGCACTCTTCATCGAACCATGGGTTTGTTGGGAAAGTAGTTGTAATTGCCTTCTTAGGCCTAGCCCTCTTACACTCATCCAAATCCTTGTGAACAAAGGGGATCAACATGTTGTTATTTAT
The DNA here is from genome assembly GCA_007258455.2 of Sequoia sempervirens. Classification (NCBI taxonomy): domain Eukaryota; kingdom Viridiplantae; phylum Streptophyta; class Pinopsida; order Cupressales; family Cupressaceae; genus Sequoia; species Sequoia sempervirens. The sequence goes on along the minus strand of VDFB02333194.1, from coordinate 3,808 downwards.
AGTGTGATGCCCCATGTTGGCTAACTTCCTTTCATAATCCCTGAAAAGTATTTTGAGGGAAACCTTGAAGACCTCCTAGTTGTCTTGGTTCATGATGATTCTACCTTGCGAGGGCACTTTCTTTTTGCTGATATGAATCTGTCCCCCTTGGTGCAGGTCAATGTGGGTGTCCAGATTTGCATAAATTGGATTATGGTCTAATTTCAGCTCTAAAGGACACTTTCCAATCACTAGCTCCTTTATCTTTGATGTGTAAACATGCGAGAAAATGACATAATCAACCACACTTTTCCCATTGTATGGTTTGCAGGTGATGTTGCTTGAGTTTGGCCATGCCCTCATACCATTGCAAATGACCAAGTTGAATAAGCTGCATAGCCCCAACAACTTAGCCCTGTAGTGCATGACATTGTGCTTACTATCTTGCGAGTTCCTTTCCCATAGATGTTGGTCCTCTTCGTCCAGCCATAGCGAATCAACTTTCTCCTTGTCCTTTCTTTTCAAGTTGAGAGCTTGAACTTTTGTTGTCCTTGTGTTAAAATCCCCTATTAAAATAACCTCTCCCAAGCCATTATAAACTGAAATGTCTTTTTTTAGCACAACAAAAGGATCCTCATGGTCAAGGTTCCTTTTCTTGTAAGATTTCGAGCCTTTTGGGGAAAAATAACAAGCTGCCACTCTTATGATAGTCTGATTTTCAGTTATTTTAAACCATACATATTGTTTGTTTGGGTCTTCTTTCTCGACTTGAATGCTATTGCACCATGTTTCTTTGATTAGGACTGCAACTCCACTGTGCCCTTTGCCACTATCTATTCTCTCATTCCAAATGGAAGCTTTTTTATATCCTTCAAAATCTGGGATCTTGCAGCCATCATGATCATGAGTCTCCGTAAGAATGATGATGTCCTTTCCTTCTACAATGGGCCCTAAACTAAGCCCTCTTCTCCACGGGTAACCTCTACAATTCCAACTTAACATTGAAAACTGATCCTGGGGGGCCCCAAGTTCCTATTTTTGGTGTGTAATTCTATCACTAACTTGAGCTTTTCCATTTTATAACCAAGCCCATTTTCTTTCATTCCTTGTTGCCTTTACTTTTTCCCACTTGTTACGCCTTTCTTCTTGTTATTCTATTGTTAAGTCCTCATCAAGTTATATTTGAGTACCTTTAAGGAATTTCTTGTTCCTTCGCAACTTGTTCTTATCTTCAATGCTCGCCAAAGTTACCCTTACATGCCTACTCTTGCCATCTTTCACCCATTTTCCAATTTTGTTTTCTTGTTGAATGACTCCCATCCATTGCAACTCATCCCTAAAAAAATTCTTTGCTAGCTATTTTGTGGTTTCTTTCTCACCATAGTCCTTTAGACCTTTAACAATGACATTCACAACCCTGACATTTCTGTCATTCTCTTCTCTTATTTTCCTTCAAACTTTCTTTTCTATGAGGTCCCTTTGAGTGCTTGAAGGGCCTTTCACTATTGAGCCTAGTTTTTGGCCAACTCTAATTGATCCCTTAGCTGGTTTTCTTTTATCTTTACGCTGTCTAAAAATGATTGTATCTCTTTTATCTATGAGTTGTTGCTTTCATCTATCTCTTTTGATATGCTTTTTTCTGATGCGCCAATTTGAACTAGAGCTTGCCTTATCGAAATTAATTCTTGCTCTCCTTTCGACATGGAGATTTGAAGCTTACTTATTTTGTAATACCCCTCCTCTTATTGTTTGGATTTATTAATTTCTATGCTTTAACTTGATACGTTGATACTATGATGATACTATTATGGTTTGATTTGGTTGGTTTGAAGTTTGATGATGTTGTTATTCCTTTAGTAGACATGATCATTTGATATGATATTATTAGTATGATTTATGATACTCTGTGTGTTGATTGGATTATTGTTTATTCAAATAGTTGCTCATTAATGTTTTATATGTCGATGTATTGATTCTTTGGTGATGATCCTTTATATTGTTAGAGTTCAATAATATTTTATAATGCAATGGTTTAGTAATTCTAGATTTGGCAGTCACGATGAGTTAAATATCATGTTATCTTATGATCAATTTGGTTAGAAATGTTAACTGGAAATCATTGGTATAATTGTTAGAATAGATTAGGTGAGAGGACAGTGTAGCATCACTCGTTCACGAGTGCCCTGCTACACTGCAATTCCTTCTCATGATAGGATGTTTGATTATATATATATATACATGTACTACTTGATGTTTATTTGGATGCGAGTTAGGGAATAAGTCTCGATTCCACTGCTTGAGACTGAAGGTGGCATTGAAATCAGCCAATGGGTAAAATGTTGAAGAAGAAAGGGAGTAGGTTTGGAAGTGTCCCCGTCCCAAGTCCGTCGTCTGTTGTGAGTCGTTGTGTTATGACTGAAGTTTTGTCTTTGTCTTTATGTAGTTTGACTATTGAGTATTTATTTAATTCTTGGTTAGTGTTTAATTAATTAATCGTATTTCATAAAATAATTAATTAATGTTGCATTATTATTTGATTTAATTGAGAGTTATAAAAATGTTAAATTTAAATATATTTTGTAAAATTAAAAGTATTATAATGTAGGTAAAATTTAAAATTAAATTAAATTAATATTGTTAAAGAATAATTAGATATTATATTTTATTAATATTAAATTAGAAATTATGTAGGGATAATATCTAAATTAAATAAATTATTTCAATTAAAATTTTAGATAAGTGTGAGCTTTTAAAAGCTGGAAAGGACCAATAAGGAAAGAGGCTTTTTGGAAAAGAAAGCGGAAAAAGATTTATTGATTTTAATTAGTGATTTATTATTTTTATGAAGGGAATTATTGACACAAGTTTTGCTCTATTGTTTTTGGGGGATCTAGAAAGAAAAAAAAATTAAGAAAGATAGTTTGGAGTTTTGAGGGTTTTCTGGGTTAAATTATTGTGAGTTTGAAAAGAAAAGATTGTTCAGAAGAACGTTGAAGGTGGAAGATCGGGAAAAGAGTTGAAGGCAGAAAGTCGAGAAGAGGATTCAGAAGGATTCTTCATCAAATGAAGGGTTTCAGGTTCCTTTCAAGTTCATTGTTTCTTTTCTGAGTTATTCTTCTGTAATAAATTTTTGATTGCCATGTTGAAAGATTAATTTCTCTTTTGTGGTTTAAAAAGAATTTCCTGTTATTGAGATTTATTTGTTATGAACGTTGTGTTTCTCTGTAGTGAAAACCTTGTTTAAAATTCTTCAATAAAAATTTAATTATGAAATCCTTGAAAAGAAAATCATAATGTATTCGTGATGAATAGTTTTGCATGTCAAGATTTATATTGAATCTGTTGAAAACCTATGTATTTATTTTTTTAGAATCTCTTATTTTCTATATATATGTATATATATATATAAAATTATGTTTGTGTTAATTGAATATATTTTCCTTCAGATGTGATTTCGTTGTATGTAAAAAGGATAAGTTTTAATCTTAGGATTGTGTGGAATTTTTCTCTTTAAATATATATATATATATATATATATAGTTATTTAAAAATAAAATAAAATTGTTTATATATATTAGATTTTTAAATTACTGTGTGAAATAAACTGAGCATTCATTATATATATACAGTCATATTATTTTTCGTAATCTTTATAGTACGAAATATTTATGAAAATAAATTATATTTTAAGTCGGTCTGTATTTTATTGGAAAAAGGAAATTCTTTTATTTATAAAATATGCGTTATTTTTGTATTTCCGCATCTGTTTGGGACGAATTTATGTTTGTTTTTAAATAAAATATAAAAAAAATTGTATTTGTGGAGGGGA